>PYAF01001895.1:752322-773431 GCA_007407185.1 Glycine tomentella
TGTGGAAAAGTAAAGGAAAGCATGCTTCTTTGTATAGTGAAGCAAATAGTTGCATCATAGTAATGGAAGTTGGCTAAAAATGATTAACAGATATCTAAATGGATGCTATCAGCTGTACGGAATGAAATGTACTTATAATGATTTAGCCTAATGATGTTGATAGAACTCAAGCTCAGGGATCTGACAAGAGAATTACAATCAGCATTTTCTTTATGCAATAATATTTATCTTAAGATTGAGTATGAATGCAAGAACTCAGTTAACTGTGTACTGTGATTGGTGGAAATTGGTATTCTTTTGACAGTTATACTGACTTTGTGGTTCCTTCCTTTTCTTACCAGTATGGGGCAAAACAAGAAAGGTTATTAGGAACCTCTTGCAATGGTAATCATCTGAGTCCTGGATCCGTTTTGGAAGCTTCTTTTTCTTCCAGTAGTCTGGACGAAAGCTCAGGTGAAGTGGAATTTAAAAAAAATGTGATTTATGTAAAAGTAGTTTCTAAATACAATTTATTTAATTCCTGTGTTTTTTGGGCCATGTTTCTCTTGTTGATGTCTGTGGTCTTTGATTTTATTCCAGGGCATGGTTTTCACCCTGACCCCATGAATTACTCTTATTATGGTCAACCGGAACATGATACTGAACTTTCAGATTCTGCAACATCCTTTAACAAAGGAAGGATGAGTGAGATACTGAGTAATGTTGTCAACCAAATTCCCCGGGCTTTAGAAAGGTTGCTCACTTTTGGGACAGAATTAACACGAAGCAAGCTCGACCATATGAAGGATATTCTCTTGAATTCTGAGTTGGTGCTTGGAATTGCAACTGACCGCAGAGAGGATGAAGAGCCACAACTTCTAATTTATCGGTTTCTTGATGATGATCTTGACAGTATGGCGAGTGATGCTATGTGGACAGATGCTACTGGCATCGTGGGTTGTGAGGATTCTAAACAGAGAAAGGAGCTAAAGGGGTTTCTTCTTGATTGTGTTATAGAATATCTAGAATCAAATTGTTGCCAATATTTTAACTCCGGATTCAAGACATGGACGAAGCTGCCCTTGTGCATGAAAGCTGAGATGTTGGCTCAAGAGGTGAAGAGGGAGATCAACAAGTGGTTATCTATGGTTGGGATGGTGCCTGATGAAATAATAGAATGGGAAATGAGCCACTCCTTGGGGAAATGGACTGACTTTGACAGTGAAGCATTTGGGGCTGGTGTTGATATAGATGGGGATATACTTCAAATTTTGGTTGATGAAGTTGTTGAAGACCTTGCAGGTTGCAAGCAGGGCACCATTTCCTTCTAAAATTCCTTTCAGCTGATCATGGGACATCTCACCAGTCATTTCTCTGGTCAGATATCTGATCTAACAAGGTGTATTTTTTGTACAAATAGGATTATGGTATTTCTAATGGAGGCTTTTTTTGGGGCTCTTTGAATTGGTGGACAAAATAAAGTCCAGTGACAAAGTTATTATTCGTTATTTTTTCAATTTTGTGTCTGTGATTTGAGTAAAATAGCCTGGAAAATATCAGTTAATGCCTTGATGACTAACCGAACCTAAAACACAGACATAATAAGTTGATTGAAGTATATTCCATCTTGAAATCTTGGGAAAAAATGATTTTAGACAAGGGGTGTGTTGAATGAACTTGCAGTTTATTTAGGTTTACTTTACGAAGTAATTTAGAGAGTTTATGATGAAATTTTGCTTATGATGTCGTTGTTTTATACTTCTTTCAGCAAGTTTTTCAAGATAATTTATGAAAATATTTACACTTTATATACCTAAGCAATTATCATATAAGCATTCAACAAGAGGGTAATTAAAGGACAAGCATGCTCCGTCTTTGATGAAAAAAAAAACTTTTATTCCAAAACACACCAAGCAAAGTCCTTCCACAATACACAGGAATATGAAAATTAATTCTCTCTATATTCTTTAACACTATCATGGTGATGAATACTAGCAATTACAATATAAGTATTCAACAAGAGGGTGATTAAAGGATAAGCATGCTCCGTCTTTGATGAAAAAAAAAAATACTTTTATTCCAAAACACACCAAGCAAAGTCCTTCACAATTACACTCCTCAAATGTGCCTATACCCTAAAACAGTCTTTCTTGTGATGACCCTGCTACTCCTTCCTCCTCTGTTCTCACCATTGATGGCACTAGACAAACTCTTTAGTTCATCAATACTGGCATAGCTCTTCCTCGGCATGAGAACACCACCACCAACAGCCCTTCTCTTCTCACCAGCATTCGCTGATTTACTCCCTCTCGCACTCGACATAACACCCTTGGAAGAAGGAGGTGTCAACTCCATCAAAGGAGGTAACATGTTACCATTCACCGGCTTCCTATTCTCCTTCCTCAGCACAGCAGAAAAATCCGGCACAGACTGTGCCACAAGAGAGGATGAGGATGAATATGATGACCCTTTTCTCCCAGAAACCACACCAGTACCACCACCTTGAAACTTGACTTGTTTTTTTCTTGGTGGGGTTAAAGTTAAAACCTTTGCTTCAACACCACCCTCTTTTTCTTCTTCTTGTTCGTATTCTTGTTGTCTCGTGTACTTCATGCGAAGTTTTGTTTCCCTCAACGCAGCGTATGCGTGGTATCTTGGTCCTCTCTCAAAGTCCTCCTCCATCATGAGGAAGCCTTGCTGCATGAGAGAGATGGTGTCTAGTGTGGGTTTTGTGTGTTGTTGTTGCAGAGAGACGTTGGGATTGTGTTCTGTTGGGTTCATTAAGATCCTCATCGCTTCTTCTTGCTCTTATCTTAACTTTTCAGTGCTTTGGCGAGTAAAATATTTGAGTTTCTAACGGTCTAATAAATCTTAGTCCAACGTTCTAAATGAGGAGGGTCCCACAAAGTCCAAGGATCCCAAGTTATATTATACACGTTGGATCATATATTCTCTTCATCCCATTATAGGCATGCGTAAGAATTTTTTTTTCAATATAATTATCATTTTAATGTAACATTAAATATTTTTTTTATATTTATATATTTTATATAATAATGATAAATTATAAAATTTTAAAAAAATTAATAATAATATAAGATTAATTTTATAACATTATTGTTATTTTTATTTATTTATTTTTATTTGTATAATATAATTTAGGATTATTATTATTCTGGGACGTATATTATTAACTACTTCTTTGTCTTGTGAGTGTAAGATAATAAATTTAAAATAAAAAGTTATTAACTATTTTACTTTTAAACAATTAAAAATATTTAATACTTCTTAATTAATATTAAAATATTTATTTACGAAGACTCTGAAAATAATTCATTACTATTTCTAGGTTACTTAGATTTTTGTTTGCATTGAAGACTTGAACAACTAGAGCAGCTCAACAGAAAGTAAAACAAAAAGGTAGAGGGTACGAAACTAATTTAGAATCTAAGTAATACTACCAGCTATCCGTGTTTGTCAGTCAAAATTAATATAATAGAGGCTGGAAAAATAAAATTACAGCAAAATTAATGCATCTCCAACAACTTTTGGCAGTTTTATTAATGCTGATAAAGAATGTTAACGTTATTATTGAAAAATATGAATAATGAATAAAAGTTACAATTAGATATCACACCAAGAAGCTCAGTGCTACGCATTTTATTTTGTTAAATTTATTATTATTTTTTTTTTAAGAAAAAGAACTTTATATCATAGAGACTGTCTCATTTAAGTGTTTTATTCTCCGTATAATTGGTCTATTTCCTTCAAATCTAACAGCCAAAAATCATTTGAATATTCATAACTAATGATAGATTATGTGAATAGTCATAATTTCTATTTTATCTTAATATCATAACTAAATTTTCAATAGTTACAAAAAGTTTGCTAAAATAAATTATCATAGAATAAGAAAATAAAAATCTAAAATGAGCTAAAATTTTATCATAATTTAAAATTAACTTATTTACTTCAACTTCTATAAAAAAATTCCTATTCAACTTCTTCAAAAACTAATTTCAACTTATGCAAGCTAAATAAAAAAATCATTTTACTTCTTTATTTTCTTTCCTTATAAATACTTGTTTAGAACTTTATCTAAATAAGGCCTAGTTCCAAATCATCGACACATGTACTATAGACAATGATTTGACCAAGTATTAAAATAGGAGAGAAAGAAAAGAGAAATTTTCAAAACTATGACGCATTAGTCTCACCTTTTTTTCTCGACTTCAATTCAAATATTTTTTTTTTTCAATTTTTTTCCACACGATCAAACTCACCCTAGTGAGCATCTTATCAGGTGCCGAAGGGCAAAAGTTGCTTCCACATGCGTGACCATTTTCGTGGACTGGTCCAAGCAACAAGTCAACAACTTGTATTTCTCACAATGAAACAACTATCTGCCAGAGCTAGAATATGACCACTGGTGTGCTTTACAAGAAAATGCACTAGTCACGATAAGTTTGTGAGGTATAACTGCTATCTGCTAACATACACAACAATGTAACCACCAATTTCATCTTGGCGGTTCATTTTAAACTTTATGGTACTTGTATTTTTGTCCTAAATTGAATCTATTGACATGCTGGTCAAAACCATTTAGCACTACGGTCCTTACTGCTGCAACTGCTTGCTCCAATGAAGCATCAATCTGTCATTTAAAACAGGAAATCATAATCAAAATTCAAATTAGGCAAAAAAATGCACATAATTTGTAATATAAAATTACTCTTCCAATTGCTTTTGTAGGTTACGCTAACTGTCCAATATTAGCATTACCTGTTCAAGTCCTTTCATATTTTTTTTCTGATTATGTAATTATTGTTGAATTAGTTACAATTTCATATACTAACTAACTTCCACAATCAAAAAGTAAATATAAATTGCTCTTACGCCCCTAACGAAATCTAATGGACTATCACAAGTCATAAGACAGTATTTCACAGACAAGTATTGGTATAAAAGTAGGAACTAAATTGCTCTTGTATTCTCCAATTATGTAATTTTTGTCCAATTTGTTTCGATCCATCTATTAACTACAAGTTCCACAGTCACAACCCAAGACTGTAATGTACTTTGCGATTAGTATAAGCAGAAAAGTGGTATGCTATTATAAAAGAACTAAACCAATTCACGCTTGGTATAGGACTAGCTGTAACCTGCTTTCGTTCTTCTACACTGAATTTTTGTAGAAAATAAGCTCTTAAATCCATAGTTCCAGGAGGATTTCCAATTCCTACAAACACAATTTGAAATATAGTACTGTTGAAACAATTGAAGAGACCATGTCAATTTATAAAGTGAAAGAAGAAAAGGAACTAACCGACTGCAAGTCGAGGAAAAGCACTGCAACCATCCAAATGGCCTATTACATTTTTCAATCTGTAACAATGTAACACCAGATATAGAATTTATGATTTCCCAGTACAGAGAAATGTGCCAGTTGCCAAATAAGTTTTTTAAAAACAAGGTTTTTAATATTGGGATGACAACTTTAGTGTCTTATCCATAAAATCATCTATGTGATGAGATAATGTATAACAAATCTTCACCATTAAACTGTATTGAAGTAAAAGTTCTTTAAAAAATTTTAAAGAAAAAAGCTACAATGCTATGTTACTAATGATAAGATTCAAATCATTATCTAGGAGAACATAACAAGAGTCTCACAAGTTAAAATTCAAACATAAGAATTCTACTTTTTTGGAGTTGAAGCAACTAGTTATGAAGCTATTCCTACAAACCCCCTCATCAATGAGAGTTAAGAAATTTTCGACGGGCTTTCTATCCACCTTACATGCTGTCATTAAGGCATCCTAAACCTGTAACCTCAACTTTTTGATATCTTAATATCTGTCTTACATCAACGACTTTATAAAAAGTCTAGTTACTGTCTCACTATTCACAAAGTGAACTCTGCTAAGCTATCAATTCCAACTTTTGAAATCATGTTTTGTTCTGATATATAAAAAATCTTAAAGAATACAACAAGCATTACCCGTTGTGATGTCCATGTCCGCCTTTAGGTTGAAGCCTTAAAACACCATTTGGAAGGCTTGTTTCATCAAAAACCTATGAAAAAATCCCCACATTACTTATGGCCAAATGAAATTATCAACGAGTGAGCAAACTGTCACCATCTGCTTCTAAACAGGAGTAAGGTAAGAGATACATACCAGTAGAATATGACGCAAGGGTACTTGATAATATGACGCAAGTGGCCCAACCTTTAAGAATAAGATAAAATCAGTAGCAGAAAAGTAATAACTTTTTTAATGAAGTAAATAATAAATTTCAACATCAGCATGTTCAAATCAGAATTGAATCAGATTTATCCATAATCAGTTTCAATAAGTATCTCTCTGTCGGAAACTAAAGTATGTGGTGTGTGTGTGTGTGTGTGTGTCTAATTGAAAATCTATTCATTGCGTACTGTATGGTGAAAACTAACTAATTAACTAACCGATTCCCCACTGAAATTCATGTATGTCTGGGGCTTTGCCAGCAAAATTGGTACTTCACCAATAGAACCTGTACAAACCACAGAAGAAAATATAACTTAATGATAGAATTAGCATGAAATCTGTAACTGGGAGGGGGGAAAAATCATTTTTTTTTATAGAGGAGGATGCACCTATTCCAATGAGGGCCTTTGACTGTATTGTGTTCATCTGAATCCCTTCTGCTAGAGAAAGGCTATCAATTATTTCAAATCCAACCTAATAATAGAGAGAAAATAATAAGATTAAGGTTCAGTACAAAATACAGATAGAAGTGTATTCAAGAACTGAATAAATACATTGTGCCTGGTGCCATGGTATTTGTTACCAGGATTGCCCAAGCCAACAATGAGCCAAGGAGTATATTCCACTTTAGCTCCATTTTTTGTCTGTGAAACCGAACAACGAACAGAAAAACATGTTTTTTGAACTGAAGAACGAGGATAATGAAGATTCCCGGGGTAGCTTAAACAAAAGCTTGGGGCAGATACTGCATGCAACATTGATCTGTCGAAAAAATTCAAAGGGCATATAAGAGGTGTCAGGAAACCCAATTTTTTCAGTAAAACCACAACATACTCATAAACAGAGATTATTGTTACCTTAATAAATAATCGGAACCGCCACGAGCTGTTGCCGCTTCTCTTTCCTCTTCCACGCTCACTCCATAAACCCAAAGGAAATGGCGGTTCGGGGATGGAATGAATGAATGATTTTGAAGGACACGTGGCTTTTCTCCCCTTCTCTTATCGTTTCCTACCTACTGCTTCTGCTCATGCTTTTGGGCTTCACATTTCAGCCCAAGAAAGAAGGAAGCAATTTTGGGTACCCAATAGTTTCTTTCTCTTTTTACTTTATATATATATATATATATATATATATATATATATATATATATATATATATATATAATAGGTGTAATCCTTCACCTACCTGATCCATTTGTGAGGTAAAGTTATATCTTTTGTCACTCTATATCCAAGTTCGGAGGTTAAACCCCATATCTTGATTAAAAGAATTAAATGTTGAATCACTTGTACTAACAAACTTTGATTTTTACTTACTTTTTAGATCTCAATAAAATATAACGTTTACTTTAACTCACACCTACTCACCTTGTTTATAATCTTACATTTCTCTAATTATTTAATTTCACTTAAATGAAATGCTAAATTATTTTAGTATAATAGTTCTTGAGGTGAGTAGAAAATCATTGTGTAATAATTTCATATATTATCATAATTGCTGCTCAACGTTATTTACATAATGTAGCTACGAATTATGAAGGGGCTAAAACAGAGGAGTCTAGGAGTTTGGGAGGAAGCGTGATGGCAATGGAGGAACAATTTTGTTAGTGGAGACATAATCATTTTAACCTTTAATTTATTTGCCAAGTGATAGAATGGAACCAAAACATTGCAAAAGAATTATTGTATGAACAGATGATGATGGATTGTAGACTGTGTATGCATGCATCTATTCAGTACCGACAGCATACAAGGCAATTATGGTGATGGAACCCGAATTATGTTGGATATTTTTACGAGTCATTGTAGAATAGGTTGTACCATTGAAAAGTCAATGCATGCTTTTAAAACTTGGAAGATGATGCTTAATAGAATCCCGTCAAGGAAGGGGTTCTATATATATACTTATATAGACAGTGGATGTTGTACTTGTACATACTAGGTTGTAGGATGAATATGATGAGCACACAAACCACGTTTTCTTTGAAAATAGGGACTATAACTGATTAGGAATTTCAATGACATAATGCATTACTCAAACAAAAATCTCTAAAAAATTAAGTTCGTGAGGCACCATCATTTGGTCTATATGGCAGGCAAGGCACTATTTATTTTTTTCAACTCATAAAGGATAATTAAATTACATATTTAGTTACGATTAGATTGTGGTGTTGGATTAAGGCTAAATAAAATAGATTTCAACACCCGTTCTCCTCTTCATATAAATATCCAATGGCTCACGAATTTGTCTAATTAAGGTAGACACTGTGTGGTTTAGCGGTGACATGATTATCTTTGGTCTCATTTCAATTTGGTTTTACAACTGTTGCAAGTCGTTAGCTCAAGACTCATTTTGCAGCCTGGTATTTTTTATTTTGGTCTATCACTTTCATGGGTTCTCGATTGTTATAGTGGCTGAAAATTACTTGTATTTTTGTTCATGTTCTAGTTCAAACAGGGGCAGGATGTGATTGTAATCTGATTGGGATGGTTTCAACTTTCATCTAATCTGTTATAGTTGTTTAGTGGAGGTTGAAATTGTAACTTTGGTCTTTAATTTTTGGGATTATATACAGGTTCATTAAATATTTTTAGGGGATTTGTTTATGCTGTAGTTGAATCAATATTCACGGTAATTATCTTGCTTATCGATATAAAAAAAAATAAAAATTGCCTATGCATTTGGGCAAGTTGGAGCTCAAATTTATAAATAATACTGTCCTCGATGCCAATGGCCCCTGATATTCGTTTGAAACAAATTAAAAAGTTTATCAGAAAATAAATATCTCAGAGACCGGCATGAAAAATGTATAAAAATTATTTCTCCACAACTCTAACTACTTGTTAAATAAAATTTATATTCACATATTCAGAGTAGAAAGGTTGCTATTAACAAGAGTCCATACTTTTAAGCAAGATCTTATTTTTTAGAACCTGAAGAAAACAAATATGGTCGAGAAGAGATTCACTAAAGTAACTTGTGAGATTCAATCTTTATAGCAGAGACACACCAATAACATGGTGATAAAAGAAAAGAAATAGAAAGGCTGCTACACATGTGGTGCTAAATTGAATGAAAAAAACTGATTCACAAAACTCACAGGCTAAGATGCAAATCCAAACCTAACCCTCGTTCACGACCACCGCCACTACCTTCACCGCCGTTGAAGCCACCGAATTGCGGCAGAGGGTGGCGGTGGCCATGACCATCAGTGATGGAGGCACCAGCAGCTGCAACATAGATTCGTCTTCCAGAAGCCACAAAGGCAGCTCCTGAATGAGATGCACCACCATGTGATGTGCATAACCACGACAAAGGTGGCTGAGACTGTGGTGAGAAGCTTGATATGATTGTATTGTGAATTTGTGAAGAGACAAAACCACGAGCAGCTTGCATTTGGGAACGTTTCAAGAGCTGTCTTTCTTTCTTGTGCGCGTTTTGGTGCCCTCCTAGTGCCTGTGAGTTTGCAAATTCTCTGCAACAGTATTGACACTCGTACTTTCTTGAACTGAAAGGCTCAGAATTCGAACCTGCTTCATGAGTTTGATCTTCTGGGGACTTGTTAATGTTGATGCCAAAGAGCTTTAGGGGTGGAGTGTTAGAAGTGGATTTTGCATGGTATTCGGTTTCAGCCATGATGAATTGTGTGAGGGAAAAACAAAACTGAGTAACTAAGAATTAGTTGGATGAAGCTGAAAAGATGCACCAAAATATGTGGTTAAGTAGTAACTGTGGGCATGAATGTGTGTGAACTACGAAGAATGAAAGGCTTTTATAAAAGAGTTCAAGTGCATGCTTGGAAAGAGGAAAGCATAATCATTTGTTAGAAGTAAGAAAAAAAGAGACAACAGGTAGAGTTTCAATGGATGAGACGAAAACCAGAGCGCAGCTTAATTTACATATACGATTTTAGGTATTTTATAATTTGTAGTAGTACCACCTATTAGGGTTGGGTTGTGGGCATATCTCTTTGACAGAAAATGGGTGACATACGCATGATATGATAAGTTTACATTACGCAAGTAATAATCGTATTTTTTTAAATATTTATTAATTATAGTATTTCGTAAAATGCACTGTGCTTTTCTTTTTATAACTTTATGGTACGAAAATATATCTTTGTTTAAGTGCACACTAGCTATACCAAAAATTACGATAGTAAAATGTGTGTTTTATTAAAAAGTACGATAGGATAGGAAGGACCTGTTTGGATGTTAGCTTCTCTAGAAGCACTTCTAGAAGAAAAAAGTAAGGAAAAAAAATAAAATGAGCTTTTTCATAAATAAAAATAAGCTCTGTATTAGCTAAGTTGTAGATGTCATCTCATCTTTTAGAGAAGCTACATAGATGAGCTTCTACAAATTAGTTAATGGAGAGCTTATTTTTACTTATGGAGAAGCTCATCTCATCTTTTTGCTCTTATTTTCTTCTTCTAGAAGTGCTTCTAGAGAAACTTACCCAAACAAATTCTAAATTTTATAAGAGATATAGGAGCATAGTCTTTTATTTAATAAAAATTAAAGTTTGGGTATAAATATTACGAATTTATATTAATTGTATGATATATTATACTTATAGACAATTTTATTCACATATATAAAAAAATTGATGTACATCATCAAATGTATCATGTTGTGAATATGGTACTTCATACTATTTTCATAGACTTATTATAATGTTATGCATCAACACTATTGACACTTGTTAGTTCAAGAATAAGAAGTTTGGTTCGGCTTAAATAAATTATTAGGTCCGAGTCAAGTGAGTTAATATATCCTTTTTTAGTGATTAATATATATTTCTTTTTAAAGGTGTGCCAGTAATATATTTTAATATATTTTTTTCAACTCATTATAATATTTGTTAAAACTTATTGGCAATTATAAAATTAGTAAAAATTCATTAAAAACTCTCAAAAGTTTATGATTTCACAAAATCTTAGTTAATAACAGGGAGTGTTGTTAGCATTATATATATATATATATATATTAATTTCATTTTTTGTGTGCGTTTTAACTTTTAAGTGGAAAGAAGAACCATGTACAATGGTACGTACGTCCGAAACTTACAATAATAATTGGTAGAAATTAATCTTATTAGATAAAAAAAAAAAAAAGAAGCTAATAAGTTAGGTTGGTTTAGGCATAGTACATAAAACAAAAGCCTATCTGCTCTTTGGCTCAGAACGCTAGATACATTAGTAATCTAGGTCAAGCATATATAGAATCTTCACTATGTGTCATGCAGACTAGTTTTGTCGTGGCTTGCATACAAGGATGTTAGCTCAATATATATTAAGCGGACAACTTGACATCATTGGCGTAGATTAAAATCTAAGCTGATATTTAGTTGATCGATTTAATCAAAACGTTATTTTAATTCTTACAAAAGTTATTTGTCATATTCAGAAAGGAAAATACTACTACAAAAAGGAAAACAGTCATTTTGCAAGACGAAAAACATGCAGCGTTCCAGAATACCCTGAGTTAATTGATGAGAAAGTCAAACATTGAGATATATAAATTAAAGTACTAGAAAGATTAATGATCCAAGTGGATTGAAGGTTCATCACAATGACGTAAAGTAAATGCTAGGTATCTCAAGCATGTTTGCGTGATTGACGTTGAGTTAGTCATTAATTATTGGGACAAAATCTGCAAGAATCTTACTAACTTCCATCACTTGGGTTCAATGTATTATGATGATATCACCACTACACAGTTTAATTTTAATAGCATGGTTGACAACAGTGTGAAACTGGCGATGCACGTGATTGCTATTCCACCATACCACAACAAAATTGCTATAAAGGACACACGCACCGAAATTTTCTCTGTTTAAATTTCAGATTTTGTTATCAGGCTAAGGGTTAGGTTTAAGTAATGCTGGGAGAACATATACTATTAATACTTTTAACAACATTTTTTCTTAACATTTAATAAAATATTACTATTTTTTTTGGCAATATTCAAAAAATATCATTAAATTATAAATATATATTATTAATATTTTTTTACATTTATCAAATGTTGTATATGATCCATATTTTTAAAACTGTTTTATGATATTTTTAAACTTTAACAACATAGATTATACACAATATTTAATAAAATATTACAAAAAGTTATTAATAATATTATTCATAATTTGATTATATTTTTTGAATGTTTCTAAAGATTTTTAGTAATATTTTTATCAAATATTAAGCAAAACAATATTACTAAAGATCACATGTGTAGTAATGTATTATTACAAGAATTAAGAAAATATTTTTATAAAAATTAACAATTTTTAATGTTATATGACAAATGTTAACTAGTATTATAAGAACATTGGTTAAAAATCTGAAAGTAGAAATATTTTTATTAAGAAATTAAAAATTATGTTGTTTATGATTTTTTTTATACTCTCTTATGATTTATACAATAAATATTATTTTAGTTCTTTAACAAATGTCCTAAAGACACTTATTAGTCAAATCCATGTTAAATATGTATGTATTTTTATCTTAATTAAAAAATATTTGATAGAAATAAATACTGTATTTATCATATTTATTGTGCAAATATTCTACTAGTATTGTTTATCGGACTCAACACACTTCTGATTGTCCCACTTTTATTGTCCATAATGGCAATTGATCGACAACAAATTAATTGATTAGCTACTTAGAGGCCACTGGCAATGATGCTCCTAGTGAAAAAATGTTTACCCTTCCCTGTAGACTTAATTTGTTCAACCACCTAAAATCCAGTCCCTTCTTGGATTAATTTGCAAGCTTGGGACTAGGGACGGAGAATGATTGAAACTCTTGTTGATCATAAATTAAGTACCTTCATGCATGGTTCATTATTATGGTAGGTACCTCTCTTCCCAAGTTATATATGTTTATGTTAGTCCAACCAATTCAAGTCACATAAGTGTGCAATACATGTTAATACAGTCCTCGCAAAACTATCTGTTTTTGTTCCAATACAATTTGTGTATGTTAACGGATTTAAAAATAAATAAAAAATAGTTGAAAGTGAAAAAAGCTTTAACTTATATTAGGACATTGCAAAATCATAATCTTTTATAAAAAAAACATTGTATATTTAAATAAATTAAAGAAAGAAGGGTAAGTAGAACCTATATATACGTGCCCCTCGCTCAAGCTCAATCAATCCGTTGCTTAAATACTTGCATGTAATCACAAAACTAGCCCTCCCTAAGTGCATGCTGCATAGGGTACATACAACAATTTCGAATACCAATTGATAAAAGTGGTTAACGAAATTTGAAATTTCCATGTGGAAATTAGACGGTTAGGTGGAGAAAGTATATTGTTCAAAAGCACATGGCAATGATGTTTGTTATACATCATTTCATGCATGAAAACTCGGGTGAAAAGAATAGGAACTAGCTAGGAAGAGCCTGAAAAATCTCCCTCTCTCTTTCAATCTATCTAAATGATTCATTGTGTTATATAATTATCTTCTCTAGTTCCTACCTAGTGAACTCATTACAAGGGGGTCACTTGTTTTTAATTTTCTCAAATTAGTAATCATGGAAAGTTAACACCAGTCATTTTAGAGCCTTTTGTAGCTGGTACAAATGGACAAACTTGACCTGACAACTTGTGCTTGCCGGGGTAATTAATTATGAAATCTACAAAGTTAACACTATTTATTTATTAAATGATTGAAGTTGATGCATCTTACTTGGTCAATAAATAAATATAACATAACAGCAGAATATAATATTACAAAAGATATATACACTAATAGTTTGATGTTGACCTTGATATATGTAACATAGTTTTTATTTAGTAAAAATTAAATTATTAATACAATCACTGTAAATCTACACTAACTAATAATATATCCTATTAATAGAAAATTTCGTTAACCGTTGGTAAATTAAATTGATATATTATTGAGCATATTACATATGCATCATAATATATTAATGTAAACTCACAATGTTTATATTAACAGTTTGATTTTATTAAACAAAATTTATAATATTTGGAGACAATCTTAGCGTTGGACAATGTTTTTATGTGTTAGTGAATGATATTTCTTTTGAAGTGACATGCAATGCAACAATGTATTTGTTTCGTTAGTATAATAAATATAGTGAGCTTTAAAAAATAATATTGATTTTGCAGGGATGGTTTTGTAATAGCCGTAGCATGTCTCAAACAACTCAAAATCCCAAACGCATAGAAAAAGGGTAACGCAATTTTACTTGATACGGATATCGATCGGATTCAAAATGGGTATTCCGAACAAAAGAAGCTACCTGAATTTTAAAAAAGCTTCTTATTTGAATATTTTTCTTTTGTACAAATAAGCTATTTTATAAAAAAAATTGTTTGTCCCATTTATTTTTAAATGGATTATGTAAATCATAAATAAAGTTAATTAATTTATATGTACAGCGCAATCCTAGATTATGCATGATCTAGAAGGTCAAGATTTAAATGCATACATGGTTAAGCAAAATCTTGAAAAGAGGGTTTATCTGAGTAGGTTAGGCACTTTAGACAAGTCTGCAAGTTAAAATCGTCGAACATAATAATGTATACAAATTACTAGCTTTTACTCAATGAAAAATGGACGGCTTTGGAGATATCTTGCATGTAAAAGGACAAGGAACCTGAGGACGTATCTTATTTAAATTTAATAGATAAGTTACGTAAATCACATTCAATTAGTATCTTCAAATGGAAATTCACGTGGATAAGGCATAAAGATATTTAACAATTAAGACCTTATCTACGAGTTTCAGGTTGGACTATACAAATATACTCGCCTGCTATATATCAGCTTAATTGATGAAAATATAATAGGATATATTTATCTTTCAAGATAGATTAGTAAATGGTACAGTTCCAGAAGTAGTAGGTAGGCACATGGCTAAGACAATACTTGAAGTCGTGTCTTTAGAGGCTTTTTTACGAATCAAGTTTTCAATTGCACAACTCTAAACTTGGGATGAGAGTGCCACTTCTTTGAATCTGTATATGCCGCGGAAGTTTGATTACTTGTTTATTGTGATACGGCAGCACGTGACAAAAAAAATAGAAGCTTTTTCACTCTAGTTGAAGTGGTAACAATGGATGTTACATACAAACTAGGAAGGGAGGTTTATAGGTTAATAGTTGAAATTTCAAGTCTTTCCAAGAATAGTTCTGTCAAATAACATTTGATTTGAGATAATATTAAGTTAGTCGTCTGAAAGATAATTTCTGAGTATTAAAGTAAATAATAATATTTTAACAGAGTGTTACTCTAATGACACGTTAATTCATGTCTTTGTTATTTTTACGTTAAAACCAACAAGACACCTAAATTTAATTTAATAGTTATTTTTTGCGTAAGATGTGACGAGATGGTGTTTAATGTACGTCACTATTTTTTTTTTTCAATTATGAATTAAATGTGGTGATACTAATAATGTTAACTAATTTAAGGTTGGGATATTGATGTCAAAATGAATAAAAGATTGTTCTTATTCCTTAGTCTCAATTGAAAGTTTGTTTCAATATGTCAAACAATCTTATATTACTTATGAGTTGAGAACACCGACGGATCTATATTACCTTCAGGGTGAGCAGATGCATCCCTTTATTTAATAAAATCATTAGTATTTGTCCTAAAATATTATATTTTACATCCCATAATTTTATATTTTGTACCCTCTAATTTTATGTATTTGAACTTCCTTATCAATTCACATGTAAGAGTAAGTAAATACATCATCTTATTTTAATAAAATGTAAAAAAATATTATATTTTGCACCTCATAATTTTATATTTTGAACTCCCTAATTTTATGTATTTGAATTTCCTTATCAGTTCACATGTAAGAGTAAGTAAATGTACCCTCTTATTTTAATAAAATGTAAATATTTATCTTAAAACTTTATATTTTGTACCTCTTATCTTCGTGCTTGAATCCAACTATCCCATATAATAATGATAATTATCAATTATCAATTTTTATTTTTTAAATAAATTGTCTCCACTAATTTAGGGTCCTAGATCCGCCACTGGTTGAGAATAAAGATAATATATAAATACATTCATATCTTAACACCTACAACACTTTTTAATAACAAAATTAGATTATTAAGCAGCAAATCTGACAATATTTTAGATGTGATGACTTTAATGATATCAACATATTTAATATCGGAACATTAATATTAGAAGAAGCACCTAAGTCACTCTTGCTCTTAACCTTGATTCGGGGCTTGTTTTGATACGACAAAACTGTGATAGGTTAACGCCTCCACTCCATAGTGGACACCATTGCTTGGTAGGATTTTGGTATTTCTAAATATGGTGAACAATCCAAGCAACAAAGACAACTTCAACTTCAATGAGCAACAACCAATTTCATTGAGAAATAAAACTTCTCTTATATAATACTTCCTTCGTTCCATATTATATGTTGTTTAAGATTTTGACACATGAATTAAGAAATGCAATTAACTTATTGGATTTCATAGAAATTATTAACTAACTTCTTAGTATATCTTTTATCTTTCTAATTAATTACTCATTTACTTTTACTATACATTACTCCCACTAAATATTGATTAAGGATAGTAATGAAAAAAATCAATGCAATATTAATTTTGTAATACTACAGCTATTTTGAAACAAATTTTTCTTTTTAAATGTGATATAATTTAGAATGAAAAGAGTGATGAAAAAAAGAGTTAATAATAACCGTGGACATGAATGCTTGCCCTATTTTCCTAAATAATTTCGAAATTACCCCATTTTGCTAAATAAATATTTAATTTGTATTATTTTTCAAAATTAGCCGAGCCTTTAATTGGGCCCAAAATAGCTTAACAACAAAATTGATTTCCACAACAAATTTGACAACATATAAAGCTTTAATCATTTTAATAAAAAATTACTAGACAAATTTAATTACAAAATTTACAAATGCATTTATGAATAGTAAACATTTCTCACATTTTTTTAAAAATAAATTAAATGAAACACCCTAAAATTCATAGTAACCTGCCTTTTGTTTATCTCCAATGAAAATGAAAAAGTAGACAGGTTTGGGAGTTGGGAACTTGGGACTCCAGTTGGTACCATGTACTACATTGCACCATTGCCTGAAATTCAACCACTGAATTAACGAACCGACTTCCCTTTCGAATTGGAATGCTTTCCCTATGTAGGTCTCGACATACCCTCCTTTTCAACGCATCTTCACGCTTTCTCCATTCCTCTTCTTCCCCAATCCCACGCAAACCACCCCCTTCTGATGTCGTTTACCCTTCCTCCTCCTCTTTGCTCTCTGACCTCGTCTCTTGCGCCACCGACGATGCCCACATCCGTCGCGTTTTGACTCGTCACAAGCGAGACCTAACCTCCCCCCTCGTTCTTCGCGTTTTGAAGGGCTACAAGCAACTGGGTCGGGCTAAAACCTTGAAATTCTTCTCCTTGGCCGGGACCCACTTAGGTTTTCGCTTCGACGATTCCGTCGTTGAGTACATGGCTGATTTCTTGGGTAGGAGGAAGCTCTTTGACGACATCAAGTGCTTGTTCAATACGATGTCGTTTCATAAGGGTCGAGTTTCGCCCAAGGCATTGTCCATTTGCATCAGGTTTTTGGGGAGGCAAGGGAGAATCAAGGAAGCACTGTCACTGTTTGAGGAAATGGAAACTGTGTTTAGGTGTAAGCCTGATAACCTTGTGTGTAATAACATGCTTTATGTGCTTTGCAAGAGGGAATCATCTTTGGAGATGATTGAGCTTGCACTTTCAATTTTTCACAAGATTGATGCTCCTGATACCTATTCCTGCAGTAACATGATTGTTGGTTTATGTAAGCTTGGTAAACTAGAGTCGGCTCTTGAGATTTTTGATCGAATGAATAGGATCGGAGTGCTTCCCACTCGTTCTGCCGTTAACTTGCTTATTGGGGAGCTGTGTTTGATGAGTGCAAAAGAAGGGTCTGTTGAGAAGGTGAGAATGAGGAATACACGGAGACCGTATACTATATTGGTTCCTAACATGGGAGGAAATAGCGGCGCAATTCAGCCTGCAGTTCAAGTGTTTTGGGCAGTTTGTAGTTCTGGCTTGTTGCCTAGTGCTTTTGTTGTTGTGAAGCTTATGTCTGAGCTTTGTCGATTGGGTAATTCGGAAGAAGCTGTTCGAGTGTTGAGGATTGTCGAGGAAAGGAAATTGACTTGTGTTCAAGAGGGATACTCTGTTGTTATAAACGCATTGTGCCAATGTCGCCGAGTGGATGAAGCTAGTGATTTGTTTGGGAGGATGTTGTCCTGTGGCTTAAAGCCAAAGTTGGTTGTTTATAATTCTGTTATATCGATGCTGTGTAAATTGGGAAAATTGAAGGATGCTACTATGGTCTTTGAAATCATGAACAAGAACAGATGCCTTCCTGATGGATTAACCTACACTGCTCTGATCCATGCTCACGGTGAGGTTAGGAACTGGAAAGTTTCTTATGACTTGCTAATGGAAATGTTGGGTTTGGGATGGATTCCACATTTTGACACTTTCAATTTAGTTGAGAGCCTTTTGAGAGAACATGATCAGTTGGATCTATGTGTTAAATTGGAAAGAAAATTGGAGAACCAGAAGTTGCAGAAGCTGTGTAAAGGAGGTGAACTAGATGCTGCTTATGAGAAAGCGCAATCCATGCTTGAAAAGGGTATTCCTTTATCAGCTTATGCTAGAGACATTTTTCAACAGGTGTTTCAGAAGTGTGGCAAGATAAAAATAGCACGTCAGTTACTGGAAAAGACTGAAAGAGTTCAGGAGCCTGAGGAGATCAACCAAACTTAAGTATTTAGAACAACAACAAAAAAAATCCTTTGTTGTTGGAAATTGGAACAATTTTGGGCTTTTTGGTTGACATATATAGATTACCATAAATTTTCCCCTCAATTATGTGGTTTTTAGTTTGTAGTGTATCTTTTAAAGTCTTGCATTTTCCAGTAAAATCTTCCATGTTTATCACTGTAATTGTAAATTGAATAAAAGAAAAGAAAGGTTTCTGTTAAAATACTAAACTTGCATTATATGCTGATTGCATGCTTTTGCTGTACTGGGGGTATTGTGGCAGAACATTCTCTATCAATTTAGCAAATGGTGGTTCTTACATGGTGAATGTCTTTTGTCAACTGCTGTGCTATGCAAACATTGACTATAATTCACTCTCCTATTAAAGTTTATCTTATATATTAGATGCTACAGTTACTACTTACTGGTAATTAAGTGTCTTTGATCTATGAGGCATGGGGCTTCATACTATTGTAGTATCGGATTACTAGCTTTTCTGTATACGTGAACAAGAAAGAAGAAATACAGGACTTAGATTACAAAACTACAAGCAATGTTGCCTATATATTTTGATGTGGAAAAAACAAAAAGAAATTGCAGTCCGTATGTTCCGTGAATCGTATGAGTTTTTGGTCCACCTTAATTCTCAACCCTTCTTTGATTGTGAGTTTCTGTCAGTTATTCCCCTTCCCTGCTATATGTGGATCTATTTTACATCTTCAAATTGTGTGCTTTTGAAAAACATGCAAGAGATGTTTCTCATTGAGCAATAGCATGCAAGTCGATATGATTCAGTACTTGCTGATTGCTAGTATTGTATAATGATATACATTTGCTTGCTTTTTCTTGTATTTAAGCCATGCTAAGAACCATGAAATACACTAGTCTCTCAGGAATCTAAATACTGTTCTTCTTGTATTGTTTACTAATTCAATTTGTTTTCCATGTTATGGAGATACATATATGGTGCTCATAACATAAATTTTTAGTTGCTTGGGAACAATTTTTCTTTTATCAAGTAGTTTTATGATTTACCCAAGTTCTGGAAAAGGATCCTTGCTAAGTCTCAGTAAATATTCATTTAACATAATTTTTCTTTATCTATTCTGTTGGGTTTTGAAGGGATGATAAATCTCAATAGGTCCCACATTCTCTCAGTATTTTAAAATGCAATGCTCCAAACTAAGGGACAATAGATATCACATGCTCTCTTCCGTTTCTCTGTAATCCGTCCCACCATATTTAGCCGTTCCAAACAAACAGGAATTTCATTTGTATGCATTCTACCGTTTATAACTTTTTCGAAAACTAATGATTAGACTAAAAAGTATAGATGATATATACTATTGATCTATACAAATGTTTTGCTGGAGAAATAGTTATCTATCTTCGATTATAAAAAGATAAATAGTTAAATGAAAAGATTAATGTAAAACTAATATGAAAAAAAAGAATAAAGACATAAAGAGGGAAAAAACTGATTATTATTTCAAATATTTTGGTCATTTTCATCTATTGTTTATTGAGCGCTATTAAGTTATTAGATGACACCAACTAATAATGTAATTACTTCATTTATTGCTTATTTAATTTTGAGGGCAATTTAGTCAATTTTTTTTAATTTCAGAGATTAATTTAAACAATTATCACAATTTTAGGGTTAAATTAATTGGTAATTTATAATTTTGTAGACCATTTTATTATTTTAAAAACTAATTTGACTGCTCATTATAATTTTAAGAATTAAATTGGTAATTTATTTATTTTTATACTTATCTAATTATGAATTGGCATATATGGTAAAATTATTGAAAATTGTAATAATTATTTTAAAAAACAACACCCATAATACTTTTTTTTTCATCAATTGACCATATAAATTTTTTTACACAGAAAATTAAACTCTTTTTTTTATTTAAAAAGAATAAAATATATTTAAACTTTCTTTAAAATTTAAAAAGTCAAATCAAAAGAAAATAAAGTTCTTTCATCCGGTCAAGAAAACGTAGCATTGGAAACTAGAAAAGTAACCCCCCCCCCCCCCCCCCCCCCCCCCCC
>PYAF01001895.1:781913-799832 GCA_007407185.1 Glycine tomentella
TGTATTAATATAATTTTGAAAACTCTTATATCATTTTATCTTTTACGTGAATAATATTTTTTAAAATATATTATTGGATTAAAAATTTCTTTTATATAAATCACATATTTAAAATGTCATATTAATACAAAATTATTTCACGTAATATAAATATTTAAAAATATACTAAAACATGAATTATTTGATTATCTTCTTATATTGTTGTTTATTTTTAATAAAATTTGATACAAATAATCTTGATAATATACAAATATAATTCTATAGTTAGATCAATAAAAATTATAATCTATATTAAGTTATAAAATTATGTAAGTTATCAAAATTACACTGAAATAATTTTATTCCTACTCTTATATATATATATATATATATATATATATATATATATATGTTTAATGACCAAGGAAAACGGTGGCCGTGCAATAAAAACTTGAGCTCTTACTAATTAGTCAAACTAAAACTGAAACTTGGTGGAAAAAAAAAACTAAAATTGAAACTGAAACTGCAATAAATAAATTAAAATACATATACAAAGAAGTATAAAAGTACAATGCATGACTCAATCTGAGAATGAAAGCTGTAGTAGCTACGTGTACACCAACTTCAAATTGGGAGAATAGAAAGAAGAAGCTTCTTGTTCATCTCTTGCTCCGTCATTCTGTACGTGTATTGATAATTGGCATATGAGGCATAAATCATCTCAGAAAGTTTCAATGTCATTCTTTGGTCCCTTGTATAGGAGCATAAACAAAGGGTATAGCTTGGTCTTCTTTATAATTGGTGTATCACTAGGAATAGCTGCAGTTTTATGCCTTAAACTATCTTTCAGTTTACAGGCCTTTCTGTATCCTGTGATTTCCCCAATCACAACAATTCTTCCACCACCATTATCATCATCACGACTATTATCTGTGACTGAACCACCACCTAGTACTGAACTAACGACATCTCTGATGCACAGCATGACCGACCAAGAGTTGTTCCTGAAAGCATCATCCATGGTTTCAGGTACTCAAGATTTTACACAGCAAACCGTTCCAAAAGTGGCCTTCATGTTCTTGGCTAGAGGTCCACTACCCCTGGCACCCTTGTGGGAGAAATTTTTCAAAGATCATGACGGATTTTACTCCATTTACCTGCACCAACATCCTTGTTTCAGTGAAACCATGCCTAAAGATTCTGTATTCTATGGAAGAAATATTCCTAGCGAGGTTAATTAGCTTGCCATTGCTTATATAGTTATATTCATTTCTCTTCAACCCCATCATAATTCATAAGCACGGTGTAATTCATGCAGCATGAATAAAGTAAACATGTTTTCCTTTCATATAATTTTTTTTAACACTCTCATTAAATTATAAATCAGTGTGTAGGATAAGTCATCAATTTACTTCTAAAAATGAATATTTTAAAAGACATATTTGCTGTAACTTTTAATTAGTTAATAGTGTAAAAAAATTTGCATTCAAATTCCATAGAAATTAAACTATTAAATAAAACCTTGAGATAATATTAAAATAAATTCGGCACAGGTTTTAATGCAAACTCCTAGTATTTTAATACATCGTGAGCTTTGATAGGTTGTGCATGTGAACATTGTGCTTATGCATAAACATTTTGTCAATGGATGAAATTAAATGATTATATATGAATGAACCAATCTTTTCTGTCAATGGCAGCTAGTGGTCTGGGGCGCACCATCATTGATGGATGCCGGAAAACGTCTTCTAGCAAATGCACTAATGGACTTATCCAACCAACGTTTTGTGCTGCTATCAGAATCATGCATCCCTTTATTTGGCTTCAGAACCATATATGATTATCTCTTGAACTCAAGCATGAGCTTCTCAGACTCTTTTGATGACCTAGGATCCGATGCCAGAGGAAGATACTGCCCAAAAATGTGGCCTATAATTGACATAACCGATTGGAGAAAAGGGTCTCAATGGTTTGAGGTGCATCATGAGCTTGCCATTCACATTGTATCCGACACCAAATATTATCCTATAGTTTAGCACTATTGTACTTCACCATGCTTTGAAGAAGAGCATTATATACCAACTTTTGTGCATATGGTGTACCCTCAATTAAGCTCCAATAGTAGCATCACTTGGGTGGATTGGTCAAGGCGTGGCCCTCATCCTCGAACATTTGGGTCGAATGATATTACAGAAGCGTTTTTGAACCACATGAGGTTTGGATCAACATGTGTTTATGAAGGGAACATCACCAACATGTGCTTCCTTTTTGCAAGAAAGTTTCATCCAAGCGCATTGAAGCCTTTATTATTGTTATTGTCTCCCTTGATGCTTGGTACTGATACTTAATTATTAGATCTTACAAGGTTTGTGTTGTCACAAATTCAGTCAGCTCCCATAAGAGATAAAAATTATCTAGCAATTATTTTGTATTTTCTTTTCGTATGAACAATTATTCTGCTGGTTTATCGATGTATAATCCTACTTTATAATATTATTGTAAGGCTATTGGAATAGTCAACATCGGGTCATAGGTAGAAACTAGAAATTTGTCACCAATAACTTGCTTTCAAGGAACAACTCTGTTGGAAATCTACATTAGAACTGTTATGCCGTCATGAATTTACAATGAAATAGATCTGACTTATTAAGAAGTGTTGGGTTGGTAACCCCATCTATTTGCGGAAGCGAGTAAATCTGTGAAGAAATGGGAAAATATAAAAGCAGAATAATATCACCCAGAGAACACAAAACGATTTTAACGTGGAAAACCCTCTCAATGTGAGGAGTAAAACCACGGGACACTAGTCCAGAAAACATCCACTATGAAAGTAGGATTACAAATATAATCTCTCTAGTACTAGACTAGAGGTATACCCACAAATACATCACCCACTAAGGATGGCTTACTAATTTTATCTCTCACTAGGAGGATTTATTTTACCAATATGGTGGAACTCTCTCTCTCTTCCAAAGAGGAACTCTCTCACTCTCTTCAAAGAGGAACTCTCTCATTTTCTTATTTTCATCTGAGAAAAACACTCAGGATTACTCACACTCGGATGCCTCTCGGATCTACATCCTTCCTCTTCTTCTGCTTCTACTTGAACGAATGAACGTTTCCTCTATTTATAGAGGCTGAAGCGCACAGTAACTAAAAGAAAAAACAAACCTGCTTTCGGTGCTATGCGCAGTTTTTCAAAGTGCACAGTAAATTCTAAATTTTCTTTGCGTGCGTTTTTCTTCTTTCTCCTGCGGCTGCTTTTCTTCTTCACAGTGGCCCACGCGTTTTGAAAATTTCTCCTCTCCGTCTGTCAAGGAGGAAAAATGCCAACAAGAAGCTACAGTAGTTAAGACAAATCTTTTTTGCCATTATTATCAAATTTCGACTTCTCTTCCACTAATCTGTTTTAATTATGATGAATAAAAAAGGCTAATCTGTTGCTTATACCCATAATAACTAATTTAACGCAAATCTTAGATAACACCCACACAATCCAGGCCATTATATCATTGATGAGAGAAATGTTATTATATATTTGTATAAGTATTGCACTCAATCAAGTCATATAGAGTATGACACGTAGTCACGTACCATCAAACAACTACTAGTGTGGCTTTAAACATCTAGAACTTTGGGATTTCAATCTAGAACTTTAACCAGAACTATAATCATTAGTCTATTACATAGCCAATTAATGCATGCCAAGTGGCAACAGTTGTTATTACATAGACAGGTGATATTAGTTATTTAGCATTCATCCTAAGCCTACATGTAGTCCTCCATGAACGCTAGAACTTAGAAACTTATCAACATAAGATAAAACTTGATTGAGTTGATTCTCTTTCATTTCCACCAATGAAGGGAAATCGAGTTTATTGCCATGGCTCATGGCTGTGCTGTTTGGAGTTCAGTGTGCCCTCCCTTTCTTGCTGCTCGGTAGAATTGGTTTCTACATTCTTCTTAGCATTCTTGTATAACATGTACAAGATTATTTGAGAGTCCTAGCACATTTGGCAACTGATAATGCCACAAAACAAAAGACTAATTTCAACCGAAAAAAGAAAGGTGACATGCAACTGTCACACTAGCCAACCAGTGTCACGTCAGCAGTGACGTCAGAGGACCTAAAAATAAACAAAATAAAACTTATAGGAATTAAAAAAAAGACTTTATAAGAACTAAAAAAAAACTTAGAAAGACAAAATGAAAAAGTGACATATTTCTAAACAAACAAATATTTTAGTCTTAAATAATATCATGTACAAATTTAATTTAAAATTAATATAAAACAAAATAAGTAAGAATTAATTAATTAAAAGATTTACGTCTAACAGAATATCCTTAAAGTAATACATGTTCTCCATAATGTCTTCACGCATCGTCTAAAAAATAACAAAGACTAATTTTCATATTAGCTTGTTATTGTCCCCTTATTTATATATGATGTTGTATTTACTTGTTAGTGATTTTCATCTCAAAGTGGTTGACATTTGGACAAATGAAGCCTGGAATTTTGATCAACTATATATATGTTCTCTTACGTGTCTATGTCAAATACCCCTGTGGCTAATATTCATTTCCAACCTTTCACCTTGACTTAGTGGGTATGGAGAGGTGGAGACTCAACAAATTTTTTATACTCAGCCTTGGTCCCTTGATCATATCTACTATATGATCCACCTACCCACAATAGAATTCTGCTTATTTCATTCTCAAATACATCCAAGATTCTAGAAATAATAGTACTAGTGAAAAACAATTAGACTTTGTCACTTGCATGTATGCTACGTGATTCCAATTAGGTGGCAGATATCTTGACTAGTTAGGCTATGCATTTAAGTATTTTGGAGCATAGACAAGACTCTTCTTTTAATGTCATCATCTTTTACAACACATAAATATTTGAAAATGAGAATACATGCATGCACAACTTTATGTTACATTTGTAGACACAATTATTTTTTTTTCATTTTTTGTCTACGTGAGTTTTCTTTTTTTATTGTAATCCATGTAAGTTCTGTTTTTTTAGTCTTTATAATTTTTTTATTATTTATTTTTAGTCTTTTTGATGTCACTATTGATAAGATACTATTGTTGGCATGACACTAATAATGTGACATTATAGTGATATTAGCACTTGGGACCATTATTTCTTTTTTAAGAAATAATAACTTGTAAACTTTAGTTAATAAGTCTAACTGCAATCTTGGTTTCTCACACGAAGATTTTGTAATACTTAGTACTGGAAAATTCCTGAACTTAAATTGTAGTTCAATTGAGGTTTAGGAGAGTGTGAAAGAAGCCTAAAGTTACGTTGTATGTTCTGAATGAGAGCTAATGAAACTATTAGATTTAAAGAAAAAATGCTGTTTACACGTTCTACTTTCTAAAGTGTAAAACAGACCCAAAAGAATAAAGATTGCCACAATAAAATCTTTCAAGGATGCATTTTACCAAGTTTTCCCATGCTCTATACTATTTTTTCAAAATATTTGTTTTGCATTAGATATTAATTTGTTGGTTCAGTAAGTTAATATTTTTGGTTTTTATAAGTTTTTTTCTTCTAATTTTAGTTTTTTTTTTAAATTTGTGTTTTTTAAATTTTGGTCCCTATAAAATATTTTGCTTTATAATTCCAATAAATTTATGTTTTTTCAATTTTGCTCCTCATAAGTGCATACTTATGAGGACTATAAATTAAAAAATTAGAATTTTACTGAAATTAAAATTAAAAAACAAATTTACATGAATTTAAAATGAGAATAAATTATCTTACTTGACCAAAATTGAAAACCTTACAAAAACTTTTTTTTTTATTAGAAAACTAACTTACAGGAATTAAAATTAAAAAAAATAAACTTACAAAAACAAAAAATAAAAAAGTTAACTTAACCCAAAAACATATTTAAACATTTTCATTATTAATTGAGCCTTTAGTGTTGCTTTAAACATGCAGAAATAGAACTTTTGGAATTTCAATCGGAACCAAACCATATACTTTAACCAGAACTACGATCATTAGTCTATTACATAGTCAATGCATGCCAAGTGGCAATAGTTGTTATTAAAACAGTATAATTAGATACGAGACATTAGTTATTCGATATTCATCCTAAGCCTATATATAGTCCTCCTTCAACGCTAGAACTTAGATACTTATCAACCTAACATCAAACTTGATTGAGTTGATTCTCTTTCATTTCCACCAGTGAAGGAAAATCGAATTTGTTGCCATCGCAGCTGTGCTGTTTGGAGTTCACTGTGCCATCCCTTTCTTGCTGCTCTGTACAATTGATTTCTCCATTCTTCTTAGCATTCTTGTATATCATGTACAAGATCATTTGAGAGATGCCAAACAGAAATCCTAGCACATTTGGCAACTGATAATGCCGCAAAACAAAAGACTAATCAGTTTGCTTCCAAGAGTAAATTAGTAGAATGAGTAATAGATTTAGAAATGTTATTCCTCACCATAATGAAGTTATCTTTGTCGAAGAACCCATAGAAAAACCACATGGTGGCGCAGAGCGTGAGAAATAAGGACAATGAAAATGGCATGAACTCTACACTTTTCGTTTTTATGACCCTCCTCTGCAATTAATATAGACATTTTACATATTTCAGATTGCATATCAAACTATGCAAGATCTATGTTATGTGAATAGTTGAATATAGAATTTACCATTATGCTCAAGGGAGCAGCGAACACTGCAATGTTAAAAACGGCACAAATCCATCCCACAGCATGGACACGGTTAATGCCCTTCACAGCAAAGGTGGTGATTAACATAGTTAAGCCAAAACCTCCAATGTCGGCAATGAGTATCATTACCAAAGTGGAAATCTGAAAAATCCATCAAAACATTTATAAGGTTATAAGCTTACCAAGTTACAGTTTAGAACACTCTTAACAGCAAAAAAGCTAGTTTCAAATTGAACAATTTTGTGCAGTTATTTTAAAAATGGTTATGCAGAGCAAAATGGAAAAGAGTTGAGAAGGAAAGATTGTCATCTTGGTTTCACCTTCTGTCTCCTGGGAGCATATATAATGTACATTGTTAGGTATGAAACTTCTATAACACATCCAATACAGTTGATGGTGATAATCAAAGTAGCATTGGTCTTTATGAAGCCATAATATAGAAGCAACAGTGCGCTAAGAAGTGCAACCACATATGGAATTGATTGAAATCCTTCAGATGATTTGTTCTTGTAAATTGTATAGAAGGTTGGCCTGCGAGAGACAGAGGTGGATAAAATTTTTTAAGCATTTCAAGGTGTAAATGAGTCGCATTCATGCCAAATTATATATGATACTGTTATGGTTTGAGGCAGGACTTACAAGGGTGCTAAGAACACCATGAATGACACAATGTTACCTACAGACAAAAAGAGAACAGAGAGCATCAGTGAAGGATCAAGACAAAATTAAAAAAAAAAGAATAAATTTGAAAAAATAAAAGCAGCAGGTAATATTGAAAGCTACTGTTGTTCCATGCATTACACTCATTGTGATAAAAACCTTAATGAGACTGTATGGAAAAGTTACAAAACAAAGATGGCTAGCTATCCTTTTTGCTAGGCTAGTTGGAATAGAAGGACTAGCTAAATATGAATTATTTTCATGATGGCATCAAAGTTGAAAATGGTGCAGTCAAATGGTTTGAATGAGAGTTTTACTAAGACTAATTAATACCTAGGAGACCAAAGATCAAAACCAGCTCATGATCAGAAAATGGAACCATTTTAGATATAGAGGCGTTTGCTAGTGCTAGCTAAGTCTTGGGGGAATAAGTTTTGCCTTTTGTGAGGTATGAGTAGAACAATCTGTGCTTCAACCAAGCTTGCCAGCTTCCATATATATATATATATATATATATATATATATATATATATATATATTGGATAACTTCTACATTGTCCGACACGTGTACACTCCCTTAGAATTCCCTCTTTTAAGAGCACTAACATTTTATCAATAAAAAAGCTAACCAAATATCAGGTTGGTAACTTCTAACATCCTGCATCTCAGGCGTGACTGATTTATTATTTCTTGTCATAACACTAAAACTCCTCCTTTTAAGAGCAATGATGAATTATCAGCCACATAATTGAAGTTTTAGAGGTTAATAACCAGAAATGAAAGCTTAGGTATTAACTAATTTGTGTGCAATTTGAAAACATTATTCTTTTTTGTTTACACAGAGCATTCATAACTACTACATGATTGATAATAGTTAATGATTATGACATGATAAAGTTGCTTTTATATCTTTATCTATTTTGCGGCACAATTTCATGCAATAACAGGACAATGTGGACTAAACGTTTTACCTCTGAAGAGGGGCAAATGAATTTGTGGTTTTAATGTTTTTTTAATCAAAGGTGAGGGAATGAAACAACATCACTAAAAATATCTCACATCCCAACTAAGTTGACACCTAAGTAACTAAAGATCTTATGCCATCACATCCTCAATATTATTCATTGAAAAAGAAGAAAAAAAAACAATTAATTATGAGGGGGACATAACCAAACCCATGAAATAATAACTAATAGAATCTATAATTAGGCATGCCTATTCTATTTCTTAAATAACCTTCCCTAATGAAATTAGGAAGAACATCCCACCAAGTAAAGCCTACATTTGATACACCAAAGGATGCTTTTTTATCCGTACAGCAATTTCCCTCGCAGAAAATATGAGTAATCCGAAAACAAATCATTTGAGCCTTGGCAATGCAATTCTCCCATTTGTGGTTTTAATGTAGTGGTCCATATTTAATGACAAAATAGCCCCAATAGTGCTTCTACTTTATGCCTAGTAATTAGTGAATTGGGGGCAAGATCATGCACGGCGGGATGTGCTATATATGTTTCAAAGTAAATTATACTGACATGATATTCTTCTTTTTTCTATCTCTATACTAATTATTTAATTATTAAAAAAATATTATACTGACACTCCTTGTGTATTAAACTAATTTGAAAAATATTACATTATGTACTCTTATAAAAAAGATAGCTATAAACATTAAAAAAGTAAAAAGATTATGTGTAATCTAAAAAAATCTCAGGAAATATAAAAATAATTTAGTAATTTACTTTATGTTTTTAATTCTTCTTGTTTAAAATTTTAGCTCCAGAGGCCGAAAAACATAAACAAAAGTACCTAATCCAAAAGTTTTACTTTAAAATGATCATTCTAACAACAATTGAAAGACAAAAGGCAACGGACCCGAGCAATTCGAACAAATCGTAAGGATACAGTCAACTTTTAGACTCTTGTTTAGATTACTATTTTGAAAGCTTATTTCTTCCTTCTTTTTTCCCACTATGAGTGAGTTACACAATGAAATGAAAATCTCCTTTCCCTCAATTGCAAAGTCCTGTTTGGTAAATGTTGAAATGTAAAACGCAAGAACTTTGTCCATATGTATTATTTTGTAGAATATATTATGAGCATTGTTGTTCATTACAAGAACTTTCAATACATGGATGGTGCTTTAAAGGTCGCTTGATTTCTGCCAAATTTCTATTTTTTTTTTTTTTTATAAAAAAATTGTTCTTATCCAATAAAATATTCAAACGTATATTTCGTAAAAAAAGTGGTACCATCCATCTTGTGCTAAGTAGCATCCCTGTATGACTGTATCTTAAGTGCGTGCTAGGTTATTTGGTGAGAGTGGTTATGGCCTTAAATTGTGATTCTGAAAAGGGTTTTCAAGCTTCGTAATCTGAATGTTGTGTTTCTAATATGTTTCAAGGCAAAGGCCTAAGGTGGTACACCAAGCAGGGGACATGACCAGACGTTCCCACCACCACCAAGGGACAAGACCATTCGTTCTGTCAAAACATTATTAAAATTATTACTCCCAAAACCAAAGTAAAAGCGAATGGCTTCGTTCTTAGGGCGTTCCCAAATGTTTTGCTACTTCTAGTCCTACCAAACAATTATTTGGTCACTTCAGGATGCACTTCCATTCATCATGGCGTGTCAAGATATTTTGCTTTTCGCTTTTTTTTTTTTTTAACATTATTCTCAAATAATCTATCTATACTTTGTCTTCAGTTCTGATTATCAATAGAAGTCATAGACTAACCAAAAATACTTACTTCTCTTTTGAATTTTGTTTATTCGATTTTGGCTGGTAATAATTGTTGCGAATTCGACAAGTGCATCGATTGTTTAAAGTAAAAAAGTGATAAGAAGAGTATAGTCTCCATGAGGATTGAAGCACCAAATTTATTATGACTATTATCTTTAAATTGAATGAAATAAATTTGAATTGAATTGTGATTTGTATTCTAGATTGAAAAATTTAAATAACAGAATTAAAATGCAATAAGAATTAAAAATAAAGTTAATTAGATTTGAAGAATTTATTAAGAAAAATTATAGTCAGATCACATTCACCTTTTGATTCTTGCCTTCTTTACTTGGATTAATTATTAATTTAATTATTCTAATTGTTAAGATAATGTATCTTTCCGTTAATATAGTTAAATCTTAATTCCTTAGTGACTTTAATCCAATCAAAACCCTAATTCCTTAGTGATCTTTCATAAATTAAGCATTAAGAAAATACATCTATTCATCTGCAATCATACATCCCTATCCCTAGGTAATGTAACAATTATTATTTTACTATTGTCAGAAATCAAAGTCTCAATATTCCTAGTGTAAACCCTAACTCTCAGAACTTTATTAGAATGATCAGTCCTAATAAAGATATAATCAATGCAACACAAAGTAAAATAAAACAACTTAACATAAAAGAATAATAGAAATCAATCCAATTACATAGAGTTCACATAAGGTTTTGACCCTAACTACAATAAAGAGGATTAGCTACACTTAGTTATGTCTAGTCTTGATAAAAATAGATAAAAGTCGATCAAGAATCTTAAAGAATAAGAAGAATAATTAAACCCCTCAATCTTGAATTTCAATCTTCTTGATCTAACTTTAATCCTTCTAGAATGCTTCTCTGTCTGTATGTCTGTATGTAGCACCCTCCAACTTCAATCTTCTTGTTTTGCTTTATGTAAGTCTGTATGTAGTAGCTTCCAAGTCTGTGCAACTCTGTCTCTGTATTTTTCTTTTGGCCTCCTAAGTCCCTATTTATAATTAGGGTGTAAAAATATTCTCTTATCTTTTATCTTTGTGAAATCTTTAATCAAAATCTTGAAATCCAAAGCCTTCTTGATTTTGCTTTCTTTTCTTCTTTTTTCTTGGTTTCCTGTTATATAAGTTCAAAGAATAAGTGATAAAGATAAAATAATGTAAACTTTCACTTATATTAGCATTTATTGATAAATTATGATTGATTTCTTGTAAAGGTGTTCGCGGGTACGGGTCACCCATGAACCCGAACCGATCCGAACCGATCTGAACAGTTTGGGTTAGGTCATTTATATATTTTGGTCAAAACCAAACCGAACCGATCAAAACCGTTCATGTACGGGTTGGGTCACGGGTTTAGATTTACAGATCCGTTGATCCGATGACCCGATCCGTGAACCCGTAATAATAATATAAATTTTATTATTTATATATATATATATATATATTAAAAATTAAAAAAATAATTTGACAATAAAAAAAGATATGATATTGTAAATGTTTAAGATTGCATTCAAAAATAAGATAGGATATTTTTTAATATTGCATTAAAAAAAGGATAGAATATTTTTAAGATTGCATTGCATAATATAATAAAATATCTTTAAGATTGCATTGGATAATATGATAGAATATATTTAGGATTGCATTCAAAAATTGGTTAAAATCATATCTTTAAATTAGTATAAATAGAAACATATTTTGGTGTTCATGTATGCATTCCATTCCAAATAATATTAGAGTTTATGTTTGCATCATTGAGAGAATTGTTATGAGATCATATAGAAGCGTTTGACAAGTTTGATTCTTCAACTCTCAATCAGGATTTAAAGATACCTACTTGCTTAAGGAATATAAGCATAAATGTAACTATTTTATTGTATCCTTCTTCTTGACTTTGGAAAAGGTCGCAGCTGGGAACTAGGATACCAGTTTTATCTCTGTTCTTGATGAATTGAGACATGCGACTTCTGGCTGGGAAACTAGGATACCAGTCTGGTTGGGAAACAAGGATATCAGTCTATCTCTATTCTTGGTGAATTGAGACTACAAATCTTTTGTTTTAATTTATATTATAAGTCTATTTTATAATATTATGTTGATGGTATTAAATGAATCAATTTTACTACTTTCATACATTTGATAATATTGTGTTAATTGTATGAGATATTTGAAAGAATCGTGATATAAAATAGTAGTTCTAAAAAAAATTTAAATGGGTAACCCGGTGATCCGAACCTAACCGAACTGTTCATGAACGGGTTGGGTTGGATTGGGTTTCAATTTTTTTTCTTTCTGAAAACCGAACCGAACTGATCAAATTTGATTGGGTTGGATCCTAAATTTGGCCAAAACCGATCTGAACCGACTCGCGAACACTCCTAATTTCTTGATTCTTTTAACATAAAAACTTATATATGCTAGAAGCATATCAATAATCCTTAAAATTAAGTTGTGTGAAACCTACATATGTATGTGGATGATTTACTTTATTTTTATGATAAATATGGATCAATGTTAAACCAAATTGGCCATATGAAAAATATTGATAACTTACTCTCTCTCTCTCTCTCTCTATATATATATATATATTTATTTATGTGAAACGTGGTTTTGTCCCTTAATTAAAATGTTTCAAATTTTAATTCCTATAGAAAGCAAGATGATTTAATCTTTCACTAAAAATTAAATGTATGTATTTTGAGTAAATATAAATATATAAAAATATGTTTTTATAGGAATTAAAACTAATATTTCAAAGAGTTTATTATGTTTTTAGTTACTAATTGTTTTTTTGTAAATTTCACTTTTAGTCTCTGGACAAAATTTTTAACATTGTTGTTCATATGTATATATTTTTTTTGTTAATAGTTTTAGTTTTTTTTATCAAATAAAAACTTTAACGAATTGAGATGAAATAATAATGACATTAACAATTTACTAATTTATCACATTATTAAAAAGTCTCACAAAGCAAATGCATGTACTTTATTTTTTTTTGCCAAATTGTGCTATTTATTTTTTTTTTCCAACTAGACTAGTCTGATGTCATGAAATGATGATTTAAATAAACGAGGTATTAAAAATACAGTTTATCAAAAAATTATATATGATTGTTCTATGAAACTTTTTGATAATGTGATAAGTTGTTGATTCCAACTTAGATGTTGTATATTACCGTAGAAAAGAAAATATATAAGGATAGAAAATGCTTAAAGTTTCATTTGGAGACTAAAATTAAAAATTTGCTAAAACAATTAGGACAAAAAAATAGTTAATCCTATTTTAAAACATTTTGATAATTAAACATATTTTACTTTTTTTTTTAATTCGTAACAAGGATTCGGATGTTAAAAAGTTTATAATCGACTGAGTTAATTAAACGCTCTTGGTTATTTTAAATTTTTTTATGATAATTGAACAACACATAGAACCAACAAGCCAATCCCATGCACGTGGTATCAAAGGAATGGCTAAGCTAAGGGCAACAAGTCAACAACAATTTCATCCAATTAATATTGCTTTTTATCCTTTTCCTTATTATGCTTTCGGCTTTGTGGTGGTAAACGTGGAAGGATACCGATGCATATGATCATTATCAACATCGATCAAGAAATCAAAAGCATTCAGCGTCGACCACATGATATACCTTGACGTGACGAAGCATACGCCTGAACATGGCTCGTGCTCCTGCCAAACATGTCACACATGAAACAAATTGTCAGAATCCATTCACTGAATAAAGGCACGTATTACGTATATGGTATATCAAAACAAACACACCCGTTGGTAATTGTTAACATATATTTGCGTTAATGGGGTGGTCGCAGCTTTACTGCGTTCGAAACTGCCTTGGTTGTTTTTAGCACAATGTTCAGCCATCTGTCCATGATCACTTTAATTAGAATGAATGCACACATATACATACACAGCATTGTTCGTTCATGATTGCGTTCTTTTTCTTCGATGTTTACAAGACACGTACGTACAATTCTCATACGTATCTTCCTCTATCTAATAAACAAATAGGCTTTTGATACTTGCTTTCTTCAGTTTCCAAATCCATACAAGAAAAAAGATATATTCATTTTAGTGGACATATATGAATATGACGAGAAAACTATTGAAGACCAAATACATTATCAGCATATAAGAGCATGACAGATTGATAGTAGAAGTGTGGCTCTTACGGAATATATTGTGGTTTTCTTTTGTAAACTTAAACAAGTTAAGTTAAATAGGGTTTTCTATATATTCATTATTTACTTAAAATGTGTGAGATAGAGAAAAGAAAACAAGAGAAGACAAAAATCATTTAATATTAAATATTTTTTAAAACTTGTTATTTAATAAATAATTATTTATTAAAAGTTAGATATTTAAATGATTGTATAAAAAAATTGACTTTCCTTTGATACACCTGAATCCTTCCTTGTTGAGTACATCCAAGATGCAAGCAACACATGTATTCTTGGTAGATTTATGTATAAACGTATGCATCTTGTGATTTTAATTACTGTGATAATATATATTTATATGCCTCCCTTAAACAATCAAATTTCATTTCATAAGTTTAAATATTGTTGTTTAAATTTAAGTTGATCTAAAGGTATGTTAGGTAAACTTATCCAGATGCACTAATGAAATAAGAATATAAGAAAAAAAACGAGTTTCTTTATAGGTTAACATTAGTTTATAAAGAATTTAGTTTAGTTGGCTAAATACTATGCATTAATTATTGTTGTAAATTCTTTGAGGTTGTCTTCAATTATTCCTACAAATGAAAAAATATTTATTAGCTAATTTTCAGAAATTCTATTATATATTTTTTCTACAAAATGAGAGAAGTACTACAAATTAGCTAATGCATTACTAATTTCAACTTATTAAAAAAATTATTTCACTTTTTTCTCTTCATATAACTACTTTTGGTTAAGCTTTCCGAACAGACCCTAAATAAATAAAAGATGACTTGATCTAAAGTCTAAGGTATTGGCCGAGCCGATTAAAATGAATTATATGATGGGCTACGAGTTTAAATTAATTTCCACTCGTTTTAGGAATATGTAAGTCTTTTATAAGTGTTCTTTAAATTCATAGGCTTAGTTCTTTGGATCGGGATACCATCTCTTATTTCTTAATTTTAAAATTTCGATGATAAAAAGTTAATTCAATTTACACAATAATTTCTTACCCTAACGATCTTTCGTTATAAATTAAGATAATAGTATTAGTTATATATATTTATTTTTCATAAACTTTTTATAGATTTAGCTACCATATTTTATGGTTTGTGGTTTCTTGCTCCAGTCGCTTTATCCCATCTAATAATACACATACATCTTAAATCTTGTTGAATTTTTTTACACTTTGATGAGCTTTAATCTACTTGCATGCGCAGTCTTAAAATTTGAATTTAAACATAACTCAACTTTAAAAATTAGGTAAGGATTATTCTCTACTTTTTTCAGATAAAATTCTCTACTTATTATATTACTATACAAGTCAAATGGAATCTCACATTTAACATAGCATACAATATATAGAGGATGTACTAGAGAGTAGAGACTATTTGGGATTGGGAAGAGCAATTAATAAATAAGAAAGATTTAATCCTAGGATTAATTTGTTAATAGGATATTTTTTATCCCTCAATTTATGTTACTGGTATTTTTGGTCCCCAAAATTTAAATTTATTTTTTTAGTTTCTTAATTTCAAAAAAATTGTTAATTACTTTCAGTTCTTCTTAACTGATTTTTGACAATGTGAATTTACAATTTGTAATAATTTTTAGCTCACACCAGAAAATAAAAAGAACCTTTCTCGACATTGAAGAGCTAAAGTAATAAATTAAAATTTTGGAAAATAAAAACAAGGCCTAGTTAATTACTTTATTTACAATTTTTTTAACAAATTTCTATCATCACCGACCAATATACAAAACCACCGTCACAGATTTATTTGAAGAAAATAAAGGAGAAAAAAGAATGCTTTGACACTCTAAAATACTATATTTGGTCACTTTCAGCTAAAATATCCTTATCATTTGTTTAGGAGGTTAAAGAAGACCACATCATATGCCCATGCTAGTACTGAAGTATCCAATTAGACATGTTAGTCATTCTTTTGTTGCCATGTGTCAGGTATGCCACATTAACATATTTTACAGAACAGTTTTTTCTTCAAAATTTCATTTTGACCTTTTAAGTTTTTCTATATTTTCATTCTTACCTTTAAATTGTTTTAAATTACTATTTTTCCATATCTTTTCAAAATTACACTTTGGCTCTATATTATTTCTTTATGTATTGAAACACCCTTAATGTCTTTTAATCCTTATTTTCTACCTTTAAATTTTATAGACATCCATGAATTTGTAATGGAAGAAAAATAATATCAAATCCAACAATCAAAAACCACTATTAAAACCCAATAGGCCCAAATAAAAGAGCAAAGAGTAGTGATTCTCTTTCGCTAGTAATTGTTTCACCCCAAAAGTAAATTAGAGTAGTGACATCAAAGTGGAGATTTCAAATTCTAAAGGTAAACTCCAACCCAATGAATTTTTAAACTGTTGAAACATGTGTTTGAGTACAAAAAAGCATTGAGGAGTAAAAAATAAGCATATTGATATTATGAAGCTAGCGAAACACAATTCCACTTTGGGGGAGAAATCTTAAGTAACCGGAACATGAAAAGAAAAGTAAGATTAAAACATAGGAGAAAATGCGACGTGAACTTACATGTCAGTTCTTACCTAACTATTATTATATTCAACAGTAGAACTTACGATAAAAGATTCTCCATAATTGAGTATGTATATCAAGAAATTCGAACGGTTTGTGACGAAGTGTGACATTCAAGAAAATAAGTAGCAAACAATATTTTGTATGAGTTCAACCGTAGTTGAGTCTTGTTTTTTTTTTTTTTTTTTTTTGGTATTCCTTAACTTATACGTATATCTTGGAGGATGGAACATGAACATGGGTGATTAGGAACCTAGCCTAAGTAGATTAATTACTGCATGGGTATTAAAGGGTTTTACCATTAAAGATGGTTATACTTTGTTATAGCAATTTAACTGAATCTCAAAAGTGTATGCTCCTGTTATGCATAGCTAGTGGTTATTTGCAAGGCGCGCAATATCTGCTATATATATGTACTGCATCAGTACTGAAAAGGGGGCAATGAATTGAATCTTATTTTACTTTCTAGTTTATGTCTCTTCCTTCTCTAGTTCTGGAGGTTCCCTTCCCTCAAAGTAAGGATGTATAAGTCGCCTAGACCAACTTCAGCAAAACGAGACCTTATACAATTTCATCCATCTAGCCTTTTGAATTAGGAAAAAACTTCCTAAGAAGACTTCATACCAACCTATTTCCTTCACTACCAACCTTTTTAAACACCAACAAAACACAAACCTAGCATAACTCTTCTTTAAACAACCACCTAATCCCATCAACGAGACCAATCCTGAAACAAGTTAGGTAAAATTAAAGTAAAGTGTAAAATTGTGGATTTCACATCTTTTTATTATTCATTTCACTTATCTTCAACTTCCTTTCATTACAAACAAATAGAGACTTACAACATATAAGCATGAATGAGATTAATATGTTCGAATTTATATCTGCACATAATAGTTAAAATGACCAGTCATAACCAATGATTTTCTTCTCATAAGGTGAACGCAGTTTTGGTGTTTTTTTTTTTTTTTTTATTATTATTAAAGTAAATTGCATATAATCTCTTTACTATTGTAAGGTTACAACAATTCCTTATAAGTGTATGTGATGTAATATTTTCAAAT
>PYAF01001895.1:799932-814447 GCA_007407185.1 Glycine tomentella
AAAAAATATGAAAGAGTGTCACTATAATTTATTATTTTTATTAAATTCTTATTGTTTTTATTTTTTTCCAATAAGTAAACTTATATATATATATATAAATAGTATATATATATATATACACCCATAAGAAAATTTAGAAATTACTTAATATGTATTACTTTTAATATATCACAGGGAGATAAACTTTTACATAAAGATATTGATATAAGTTATCGAGATAAATATTAATATAAAACTATAATAATCTAATTTTAAAGGGCATACTTTATTATAATGAGTTTAATATGTGTCCTTTTTTAGAATTTATGTCTTCTCTTATACAATGATTCTAAATCTAATCTAAATTATTATAGCTAAAATTTAAATTTAAATTATTTTAAAATAAATAAATAAAAAAGGAAAGTGGCGGAGAAAGTGCCAAAATAACAAGAATATTGGTGAATATCTCAAGTTCTCATCGTTGAGTTGCTAAGCTTCACGAATCATCATCGTATGGTGTTTCTGGGTAGCAGCAACTATGCTCTTTCTTTCCTTTCATCCTTCTCTGTTTCCAAATTCGTATTCTCGCTTTCACATTTCCTCTTCTCTGCCCCCCAACTCCAACAACGGCCATAATCATCAACACACTTCACCTTCTCAAGTTCCCATCAAAACCCCCACTCCTCCATGGATGAAGGTTCCTCTTCATCTTCAACCCCACGAGCTCGTTGACCTCTCCAACCCCAAATCCAAGAAGTTCAAGCCGGAAAAACAGGAACTTTCTGATAAAGCTTTGACGGGCAAAGAGGTAAGAGGGAAGAGGGCCATGAAGAAGATTGTGGAGAGGGTTGAAAAGCTTGACAAGACTCAGAATTCAAATGAGACTCGAGTTGGTTCCCTCAATGTTGAAAACTTTGGAGGGTATTTGGAAAGTTTGAAGGAAAATGAGGAGGTTAGGAGTAAGGGGAGACTGCCGTGGGAGAAGGATGAGAAGTTTGGTTTTGTGAAAGTGAAAAGGGAAAAAGCTGTCACTGCTGCGGAGTTGACTCTTGATAAGGCGCTGCTTCGAAGGTTGAGGAATGAAGCTGCAACAATGAGAACATGGATCAAGGTTAAGAAAGCTGGTGTTACACAAGATGTTGTGGATCAGATTAAAAGGACTTGGAGGAGAAATGAGCTTGTCATGATTAAATTTGATATCCCTTTGTGCCGGAACATGGATAGAGCTCGAGAGATTGTCGAGGTTTTGGCTTGTCCCTATTCTTCTTCAAGTAGACTTTTGTTAAACTGCTTGCATTGCAATTGTTATATTACTGAAAATGTGAATCATTATGTTAGATTGTAAGTGTATTGTACTTGTAGATGATCGAAAGATGGGTTATAGTAGGCCATGTTGTGTGTCTAAAATATGAATATTTCTTCCTTGCTGACCATCTAGTTCTATTTGTTTATGTTGTACACACTTTTTGTAGTGAGTTTTGGCTTGTGAAACATATGTTTATATTGAAATAAACTATGGAATAAGTGACATTCGAAGTATTATACAGTTATCAACCATTGTTAAATTTAAACTTCATGGAATTGTTACATGCTATATAATGTTGAATTCTTGAGAAGGTAATGCTAGTCAAGCTTTAAACTCATTTCCCATCCTCCTGCAGGTCATTAAATCTTTGTTAGTATTCTCATATCAATATATGGTACAGGATCCAATGTCTGAGAAGGTGTGACTTTTGGGGTTGTGGTGGTGGTAAGTTTTGGTCAGTCGCAGAGCTAGCCATTAATATAATCATGGTTTTGACTGGGGGTTGCGGATGCATAAAGAAAGAAAAAACTATGTAAGAAATTGTGGATTTTTAAAAATTAAAGAAAACACTCCACCCATAGTCTTGGTCTTGGGTAAGTTGATAGCAATACTCTTTAAATATCCAAAAGTATAGAGAATATGGACGAGTATGTTTATAGATGTTCAATATTGAAAGTTGATATGAGCATGTTTGACTTTGACTAATTATCGATATCTAATATTGAGTTCCTGTTACTGCTATATAATGCAGATATGCTGCTATATATGAATTAGTTGTGTCAATGTTCTAATGTTAATCAAACTGTTTTGTTTTGTAGATAATTATTTCTGTTATGTTATATATATGTTTCATGTTATCCTTCCATGTTATCTGATGACTACATTAGTGCTTATTTCCCATTTGAATAGACAAAGACTGGAGGCTTGGTTGTTTTGAGTAAGAAGGATTTTCTTGTGGTTTACCGAGGATGCAATCATCAGTTGGCCACTAAAGGTTCTCCTAGTCTAAGAACAAACCATTATGAAATGAATAGGGTGGAAGTAGCTACCAAAGGTGATATTTTCCGGGTTGAATCCAACCACAGTTCGAGTGAGATGCTGAGCTGGAAAGCCGATCATAAGGATTCTATATCAACTGGCATCCAAGATGTGAATTGTCAACTGGTCAATGGATCATTGTATGAGAGGGAAGCTGAGAGATTATTGGACGGCTTAGGCCCTCGCTTTATTGATTGGTGGATGCACAAGCCACTTCCAGTAGATGCTGACTTACTTCCTGAAGAGGTTCCTGGATTTCAGCCTCCATTTCGGCTTTGTCCACCTCATTCTAGTGCTAAACTAACTGATTATGAATTAACGTACTTCAGGAAGCTGGCTCAATCCTTACCAACTCATTTTGTCCTTGGTACTCTCCTGCTTCCTGCAATCCTTCAATATCGATTTCAAGCTGAGACTACATATTTATTTTCTTGTTTTTCCTTAACAGGTGCAATTTATATGAAAGAATTACCAGTTTAAAGCAGCTTAACACAATATATGTTTATCTTTTTTTATCTGCTTTGGTTTCATTTTTCAACCATTTTGCCATTATTTTTTTTATAAATTATAACTATCATCATCATCATCATCTTCCAGAGATATCTTCAGATCTTTTTTTCAGTATATCTCTTTTAGTAATTTATGTTGGCTATCACAGTTCATTTTGCATATTCATAATTGAACAAGACTGTTTATTACATCAGGTTTTGAATTTTGTTATCCTTCTTTCCTCAAATATAATGCATTGTAATATTAATATAATATGGATAAGCATAATTTTGTACCACATACTAGCTTATAGGTAGGTTATATAGTCAATGATTTCTTGACATAAACATGTCTTTACAAGCATGAATAATCATGTTTTGTTTTTATGACTGACATTTTATACCTGGAGAGTAGAGACTAAGTACAAAGAGTCTGTTCATCAGGTTTAGTGGAAATAACTTCATATACAATTAAGTGCTCAATAGTCATCCTCAATCTGTGATAGTTCTTAGGTCTTAATCTTATGACCTCATTGGTATCAATTTAGAAAGCAATAGTATACCTGTATGGGCCAAGTTCATGATGTGATATTTGTCCACTACATATACATAGTCAAGCAGTATCCATATCAAGAAATAATTGCTTCAAGAATGATGAATCTGATCATTAACATCAATAAAGAAAATCTTAACTAATTAGTTGTAAACAATATTAGCTACAATAAACAATTGCGAGCAAAAATTTTTGTACAAGTTTTAGGCATGATGTTAATTAAATCATTTTTGTCTCTTTATTATGAAGGAAGGAACAAAGGACTCAAGGGCTTAGCTGCAGCTATCTTAAAGTTGTGGGAGAAGAGTCTTATAGCAAAAATTGCTATCAAGTATGGAATTCCAAATACTGACAATGAAATGATGGCCAGTGAACTGAAGGCAAGTTTGATATAAATTTAACTGTTCCACATGTGTGAGATGCAAGAAATCCTAGACCTTAGGTATCGGTTCCATCAACAATATTATGTATCTGAACTTGAAAATTTCATGTTGCGTTGAGTTGGAGACTGGTAAATGATTGTCCTGACTCACTTTTTGGGGAAAAACTTGTCACTTTGGTTGTCCTCACTTGAAATGTGGCCTGCTGCAGGAATGACTGTGTAAATTACTACAATGGAAGAGCTTATAATAATTAAATTTAGAATGACTGGGAAAGACATCACAATGGCTATTGGAAGCAAAAATCACTTGTTGCACCACCAATATTTTTCCAGATTAGCTTGCATATATGCTCTATGTTTAATAGTCATGGGAGACTGGTGGACTTGGCCACTTGGGCTTATCTTTTGTAGCTTGTATATTAGTCTTGTACCAGCTTTGGTTTATGTATCCCGAAACAAGTGTAAATAACTTTGATGTATTTAATGCAGTGTCTCACTGGAGGAGTTCTGTTGTTGCGGAACAAGTTTTACATATTACTCTATAGGGGAAATGATTTCCTTCCAAGAAGTGTTGCATCTTTGGTGGAAAAGAGAGAATTGGAGCTTAAAAGTCGCCAACTTCATGAAGAAGTTGCACGGATGAAAGCAATTCAAGCCTTTTCTCCTATTGATGAAGTGCCACTAGACACTAGTACAAGTGGAACTTTAACAGAATTTAGGAAAATCCAAACAAAGCTTGAGGATACAAAAAATGTAAACGTAGATTTAAACATTCAACTAGAAGCAGAAATATGTAGACTGGAGAAGGAATTGAAAGAGGAACAACGCAGAGCATTCATTGTAAGCTTTGGTTAATTAAAGTTTTCCTTTTGCATTTGTCAATTCAATTGTCATATATTGATACTCTCGTTAATTAATTGTATGGATTCTGCAGCTTAACAAGAAAATAGAGAGATCAGAGAGGGAATTAACAAAGTTAAATGCTGCATGGACGCCTAGTGAGCAGGATACTGACTTGGAAATAATGACAGATGAAGAGAGAGAATGCTTTCGAAAGATAGGATTGAAGATGCAAAGCTCCTTACTGCTCGGTAAAGAAATTCCACTTCTCCAGTTTTAATCGGATTTACATACCCTCTCTGTCGGAATCTGTATGACTTTTTTTGTCATTGTTTTAGCTATCATTTATTGCTTTTGTTGCTGAGTAATCCAATTGTTAAAATGTTCCACCTCAGTTAGGAGGAATGTGGTCAAAGTACTCCTTATAGTAAGGCTTGGGTAGCCCCCCTCCCACCCATGCTAGGTTTTTGGGTTGAATTAGGCTTTGTGCATTTCTAATATGGTACTAGAGGCTATTGGCAAATGTTTAGTCTTGGGTGAGCCAATCCTCTCCCCTTATGCTAGCTTTCGAAGTTGAATTATGCCTAGTCCATTCTATTACCAATGTCTTGGTTATAACTTAGAGGAGAGTTGCATTCAGTTAAAGAGCTTATACATTGATGAAATTTTGTTGGGTAGTTTCTTTGTATATGATAATTGTTGGAAAGAACTGTCCTTTATGTACTTAGAAAATAGTAAATTTATGTACTTAGGGAATCGCATATTCATTCCACTCATGTATCTAGGAATTTGCACCCATAGCATAGGAAATAGTCCTCACATATTCTACGAAGAGTCTATATATAAGGATGCTTGGCATAACATTCACCTGAATACGAAAGCCTTGTCATTCAGAATTCCATTGTAAAATATTATCTTCGTCATTAACCCCTCGGTCCCCACTGCTGTCAAAATCAACAATAATTATAAAAAACACTTGGATAACAACCTATATTTCAAATACCCAACAATGGTTGGTTGCAGTATAAGTGAGTTTCAATTTTCAAATACTCACTGACATCTATTTTAGTTGGAAAAGCCACATTTTTTTTTCTTTATCCTAAGAATTTATATTGACAAATGAATGCAGGCAGGCGTGGAATCTTTGATGGTGTATTGGAAGGCCTGCATCAGCATTGGAAACACAGAGAAGTAGTGAAGGTAATTACGATGCAGAAACGATTCAGTCAAGTCATCAACACTGCAAAATTGCTGGAGACAGAAAGTGGTGGAATTTTAGTTTCAGTTGATAAACTAAAAGAGGGCCATGCTATTATTATTTACCGTGGAAAAAACTATAAACGGCCTTCAATAAAGTTAGCAAAAAACCTTCTAACCAAAAGAGAAGCTTTGCGTAGATCTCTTGAAATGCAGAGAATTGGAGTAAGTGACTGCTTTCTTTTGCATCCATTGTTCTCCTAGTTCTTTTGGGAAATTCATATCCAATTCCTTTTTTTTTTTTTTTTTTTTTTTTTTTTTTTTTTTTTTTTTTTCTATTTTTCATTCAAGACTGATTTGCTTAATATTGTTTCAGTCACTGAAGTTTTTTGCTCGTCAGAGAGAGCAGGCAATCTCTGAGTTAGAGGTAAAACTGGTAAATCCCTACATTCTGTACTTGAAACTGTCATTCATGTATAACAATATTGACAAATAGCAAATCTGTCAAGGTGTCTTTTTCATTTGACTAGAAAACTTAGACTTCAATGTGATCACTTTATTTGTTATACTGTGTAACTGAGATTCTTTTTGCAATTATAGGCAGACCTGCAGCAGAAAAAGGAAATTGAGCTGAGAGAATTTTCAAATTAATGCATAGATGTCTAAGACATTTATCATGCTGCAACTTCTCTCTAGTTGTCATCTTGTTGACAAAAGACAAGACATGAGAAATTTGACAAACATTGTAGTAAGCACATCATGTTTGCAAGTAAGCTTTCCACTATGGTTTTGTGAAAATTTTTGTTCGAGTCAATTGTCCAAAGTCCAAACTGAACCTTATTTAATTAATTGTTTATATGTGAACTTCCTTTCCAGAGAATCGAAGCGGCACCTGCTGTATGGATCTAGAAAATTTGAAACAACAGTTCTGCATGTAGGAAATCGCATGCACAGCCTGGAACTTTGAGCAAGGTAGATTGTGAAAAATTATTTTTTTTCCCGTTGCAGAAATCAAGTGTTTACTTCATGAGAGTGAAGTGCTTTTCACTTATGTTCAACCACTATCATCTTTCTGCAAGTTGAAGCTGAATCTTTTGAAGAGGCATAGCTTGCATGTAGAAGTTCAAAAATACTTCTACAAGGTTGTTCCGACCCTGAAATATTCTATAACATTTATAACAGAGAAACTTGACTACCTCTAGCATACAATTAAGAAGCTGCTTAAGATGAAGGACACATTACTAATATTACGGGCATGTATTGTATAAAACTTGTTAAAGCCACTGAAATTTCTTATGTATTGGAGTATTCTATGATTTGTCATTTTTATTTTATTCTTTATGCAGTAGTTATTGTGTTTTCAGACTAAAGTACAATGAGTTAAGCTTTGTAATTAAGTTGGGCAGGTGGCTCATTAAGCTGTTAGGTAGACGTAACTTACGCTCTGTTTTGTAAGCCATCATATTGTATCAGAAACAAATGCATTTTGCTGTATGAATGAAAACTTTTCACCTTTCTGATATCCAAAATTCTTCTTGTTCCAATAATACTTAAATTTTTTTTATAAAAGTGCCATCTGATTGAGTGATGATTCTCTTTAAAACTTGTTATGCAGCACATCACAAGACTAAATTTTTCATACTAAAATTTTCAATCAAAATATAGCATTGCTCATAATTTATTTGGTCTGAGGGTTACACGAGAAATTTGGATACCCTCTCATGTCAAAGGAAGATCCTATCAGAGAAAAAATACACAAAAGATAATAAGACTTATTGATTATATTCTTTTAATGATATATTTCTCTCCAATATAATCATATAATTGTTTCTTAATATTAAAAAAATTCAATTCAAATAACCAACAAAACTTGGTTCAATTGATAAGGAATAGACTCATATCTCACATGGACATCATTTAATTGTTACTATTAAAAGTAGTCATAAAATGATGTCAAGTAAAAAAAAATTATATCCATAGTGCATGAAAATTAAATTAAATTTTATATCTTCCTTCAGCTTGTTATTCATGGTTTTTATTTTTTATTTCTTGAGTGGTTAAGAGAATAAATTTAAATGTTGCAGAACTTTGGAATAGATACCCACAAAAAAGCTGCTATATTCTACTGTACTGAAACAGAGAGGAGGGAAGCACAAAAGTCTTAGATCAGAAAGCGGATGAAGCTAAACAAGAGGATTGTGACAAAAATCACACCATTAGTATCTGAATTTTAAATGGCAGAGAATCAGCATCAGAAGTTCTTTCTCCAGAAGCAGTGCAGAGTTTGCGAGTGTTTAGGTCTACGAAGTACACAGCAATTTGTGAAGTCAGATATTGCTTGCAAACTCAACGGGTACATTAATTACATGTAGCATGATTGAACTATAGATTATTATCAAATAAAAGCAGATGTAATCTGTGGGCAAAGTACCATAGTCCATAAAATAAGATGACAATTTAGGCGCATATTTTGTGGCTAAATGGTCAATGCCACTAATTCTAAGTTTGTCACAAAAGTAAAACCCTTGAATTTGGTGCTTAATTTGGATGAATTATGGGCCTTGTCTTGTCTCATTCAGAGCACTTCTTAATAATTTTATTATTTTTCATCAACTTGGACCTTTTTTCTTTTCTAAAGGAAAATGTTTCATGAGCATTAAAGTAGCACAATAAAACATTGTTTCTTTAATCATATAAAGAGTGTATTTTTTAACGTATGAATTCGGCGTGAAATGTTCAAAGAATGGAACTGTTAAAGCACTATCTATTGTTGTGGCTCTCTATGATCACAAATCACGATCAATTACTGTTTTTTTTTATAGGTAAATGCTAGTTGTTTGAATATTAATTTTTGTTAATAGGAGAGATTGAATCCCAACCTTCCCCTCCTTCCCTTTCCCCTTAACCATCTAACCCTCTTTTATCTCCATCAAGATCAATTACTAACTCATAAGATTGACATTGACATGTCTAAAAATAAAATTCTTATTTAGCATATTTTTTGGTTATCTGCAGTATCTATCAAAGCTAGCTTGTGAAGATTTGATCGAAGAATTGAGGACAAATTATGCAAAGGGAAACAATGGAAGCCTTTAGGCATGTTCATGTTTAGGCATCTGGCCCCTAACACACATGGTTTCTGCTTCGGAATTAGCTGATCGATTGGTGTGAGCTGTGGTTCAAATTCTTTAAACGGCAAATCGTGTGAACCAAGACATGCAACATGATTGTTGCAAATTTAATATTTAATGATTCTGTTAGTAGTGCACAAGAGTAGTAGTATATTAAAAAGTATGTTCCTATATTTTTCTAATTATAAAAGTCAAATTTAGAATAATTTCTAATTAACTGAAACGTCTGAAAGTATAAAAATCTTTATAATGATATTATATCAAAATTATATTATTGTTTGCAATCTCTTATTGAACATGGCAAGTTAGACTAGTAAGCAGTCTTACAATGCCATGCAAACTGCTTGGTTAACTTAACCTTATGGACTTGAGCTTGCTAGATGGAACCACGGTATGACGTTGTGGGCTTTCTTATTGTTTAATTAGAAGTTAGAAATTATAACTTTTTATGTACTTTTCATTTTGCTACTAATAAATATTTTAACGAGTATTTAGCATACTTTATTAGATAATTTTAATTATATGCCAAATAATAATTTAATTGCTCAAAATACATTAATATTTTTTTTTGTATTTTAATACAATGGATATTTTCTTTTTAATGTTTTTTAAAATTATTTTATTAAAGATAAAAGGTATCCATAAAAAACTTATACTTTCACAAATCATTTATTCAGACTCTTGAATTTTACATTTAATCATCGTTTTCAATGCTTTATTTCACAAATCACCTACTTTCACAATAGAACTGAAATTTTAACTTGTCTCATACATTCAAGTCGAAAACACAATTTTTGACTTAAATAATTAAAAAAATAAACACAAATGATATTTGACTTTAAGTTCCTCTCCCACAAATACAAAAATATTTGTTGACTAAGAATCACTATGGAGAGTAATCTATTTGGGAGTCACACCTTTGATTCTTGAAACATATTTCCACCATTAATACATATAAAATACATTTTCATCACTTTGATAATTTTACCAAATATTTTTTTAGAATTGACACTGAGACATATGTTACGCATTAATTTTACATCATTTTTACCTCTAAAACTGTTTTCTCTTTACATGATGTTATTCTATCCAGTTACAATCATTATAATCTTTTTAAATAATTAAATCAGATTTATAGTTAAGCTTTCGTAATTTTCCTTAATTATCACGATTTAGATATTTTTTTTTAATACTAAAATCTTCATTTACATCCTCTTTAATCTTAAAATTATTCCTTTTATCTTTTTTCATCTTTTCAGTTAAAGATGATAAGAAGGACAAAGTTGTTGGAAAGTATAAAGATTACATTACAAACTAAAAGGTTTAAAGGAATCAAAGCAAAAGGTAATTAAATAAAATTATAGAATAATAATAATAATAATAATTAATTTCCTACAATTAATTTCCTTAACTATTTTTTGCATTCAGATTTTCATAAAATTTTATGGAAATAGCTCTTCCCTCCACATGTGTTGTCGTTGCCTATATAGCAAGTGCAAAAAAGAGATAAATAGTAAATCAAATGTTGCCTTTTGGTAACAATCATAGGTGGTGGGAAAACTAGTAACGAGCAATCAATAAGACAGTCCCAGGTAATATCACTGTGATGAGTTTCGTCAAAGAATTAGGTAAAAAGTAATTATGAGTTGTAACAACCAGAAAGAAAGTAAGAGATTAATTGATCAACACAAGGCCAAGTGGAATACGAAAGAATGAGACATAGCTTCAATACCAATCAATTATAGTATGCCATTTTTAAGTTTAGTGCTGAGCTATAATTTCGGTTATTTAGACTTGATTAGTTGATTAAGCACTGTATTATTATTTTTTTCCATACGATAAGTAACTTGAAAATTCCTGTGAATTTCAGTAAATATTTCTCCTTGTGTCATCTAAAATCCCCCATACACTAAGCAAAGGTATTAGCATTCCATGTGATGACCATTTGCTTTCCGTTAACATCTTTAGCCTAAGCTGATATTATCTAACTCGCAAGTTATATATATTTGACTGAATGTATAAAGTACACCATTACATGACTACACCTCAAAGTACAATATATATATATATATATATATAACACATGCTATTAGGGATTTATGGGAGATTTAGGACAGATACGGATGAGTTCAAAATATTTCTCTGTGTTAAAAAAAGTGTCATCTTATATTATTATATATAGATTATAAAATTTAATAAAAAAATATTTTTAATACTAATTTTATTAAATAAATAAAAGATAATAGTAATTTTATAATACTAATATTATTTAATAAAATTATATATAATTGTGATTGGTTTACAATGTGAATATTCGACTATTACATTGTCACTGAATGTGCTAATAGCCTAATACTCAATGAATAATTTTTCCAAACACCTATAAAATTTAGGTCTAAATACCATCTTAGTCCGATGTAATTTTTTCATTCAAATTCGCATGTGACGTACGTTGGCGATTAGCAATAACAATATATGCTGTTCTTTCTTTTGCAACTTGTTTTTATTCCAAGCTATAAAAATGTTAAAACTCAATTTTGTTGCCAAAGAAACATCTAGCACCAGAAGTTATTTTCGTTGGCATTTTGCTTTTGTTGTCATTAGCTAGTCGAGAAGGGTGAGAGATTCCTCCTCACGTGTCCAAAAGAATTTCACACCACCAGTAGACTTGAAGGCAAAGCAATAAACCAATTTACACATATCTCTTTCTGCAAATAGGAAGTAAAAAAAAAAAAAAAAAACTAACAAGACTTTAATTTAAAACTTAAACTATAATTATCTAGAAATAACTACTCATTTTCTATCCACCTTTAGTTAGTTTTATTTTATCAAGTCACATATATGAGTCACTATATATATTCATTTTTAACTTGGAAAGGCTATTAACAACTTCGAGCGAACCCATTAATACTCTATTCATATAGGGTTAGCTACGATAAGCCGAAAGATTTTTATGTCTCTATTATGAAATACAAGACGAAAAATGAGTATACCCTAATTAAGCATCTTGTTCCCTTCTTCTTGTAGGTGATCTTCGCCGTGATGTTTAAAATTATGTGACATCCACTAAAGTGTATTAAAAAAAGCCTATAGGCTATTAGAGAGAAGATATCCTCAATAATGCACATGGTGGGCCTGATTAGATACTTAATGAGATACCAGTATGCAACGCACCCTTTTGAGGTGACTTCAACAAGATAATACAAACAAAATTGCTGAACATTTGGTCTTAGAGAAATCTAGATTCCTTCAAGGCTTGAACAAATACTAAACTCTAAGGGTGTATAAGATTGTCATTTTCCTTGGGTCTCAAGTCCCTATGCAACAAAGACAAATTATAAACTACCAATTAAATATAAAACACAACGATAATAGACAGATCTATTTAACTTATTCGCATCCCATTAAGCCTTTAACACTTCTCGGATCTCAAATCTCTAGCTAGCATCATTACTTGCCCACATTGTGCTCAACATCATTATTTAAGAGCCCGATAATTAACTAAAGTTCCAAAAAGTACACAACACACGCTACACATTGAATCAACACACCACGTACACGGGACCTACCTTATCAAGAGTATAAACCATACGCAAGTACAAAGGAATGTTCATTATCCTTGCATAATTTAGTTCAGTGATGACTTGATACTAATGTAATGCATGTATTATTATTACCCTTTTAAGTAGACCATAAAGAACATTGAGCAGGTGTATATTTCATAAAACTAAAAACAAAACCAACATTATCAGTTTGCTATATAAGGAAAATATTACTATTATTTTTTACATTCTGTAAGTAGCAACAACCCCAATAAAGCATAAAGCATTGCTTATATAAATGTGAGAACAAAACGTCTTTGGATCCGGTGGAACGGGACAAAAATAGAAGAAGCTAGGTCGATAATAAGAATCCATCACTGAGCAGAAACACATGCGAAAACTGCAAATAGAGACAAACTAGTAGGAAATCATCATAGTCTTTTTCTCACAACCACTTATCTCTAGTCCCTCTTCCTCAATTAGATCCATTCTAATTAATAAACAACAAATACCATATTATTTCCTTATTATACGAGTCTTTGGAAATGCAATAAAAACGTACATAAAAAATCACGTCGAATTTGAGCGATGCGAATGTTATAGTAATTTCTAACTCCAGACTGAAATTTTTAATACTATAGTATTTCGTATTTTCATACTGTTCTACCCAAGCAATCTTATTGCAATTTTTTTTTTCACAGATAAACGTGAAAATTGACGTTAAATATCTCGTGCCCAACGTATGGTAAGTAATATCCACCGAAGACGAAAAGTACGGAATTCGATAATACGACGTCGGATCATAACAGTTTCGTTGCGGAACGCTGAAAGTGTTAGTTACATTGATTACTTTTGACGGCTTTACCGGAAGAGAAAACGCACACCGCGCAAGTTAGAAGCTATTATTACCATTATTATATGTCCGAGAATTATTAAAAAAAAATGAAATAAATAAAAATTGGAAATTGGAGTCATCCGTACAGTTATAACAGTAGAGAGAAAAATCTACTACTACTACTCAGGGATGCTGACAAGCACCGGTCGCCACGTTCTTCTCAGTAACCGGTAGCGGAAGACCGATGATACCGGCCGGAGAGCGGCGGCGGAGGCGCCGCGCCGGAAGGGAGATCCGGTGCGGAATCGGACGCTCACGGCGGAGTTAGGGAGAAGTTCTTCCTGCTGATCTTGTTGTTGTTGTTGTTGTTGATGATGATGGTGGAATATTGTTTTTTCGTCGTTGAGGGGTGGTGGCGGTGGAGATGAGATGAAGAGGTCCTTGAGCTTGTGGCGGACGCGGGCCTCGGAGTCTGGGAGGGGCGGCGGATCTTGCGGCGGGGGATGGAAGCGGCGGCGGGCGAGGAACATGCGGAGGGTTTTGCGGCGGCGGAGGCGGATGACGGGGCTGGTGGTGGGGCTGCGGGTGGGACTGCCGGCGACGGCGCATTGGGTGGCGAGGAACTTGAATTTATGGAGAGTGGGCATTGAGGAGAGAGAAAGAGAGTGAGATATGAGAGAAAGATTGATGGGATTTAGGAAGGAAAGGGAAGTGAAGGGAAGAGGCTTTATCGGGGGAATATAAAAGCTGCCTTTTTTCTTCGCCCCAAATTCTACTACTACTTCACCATGCTGCTATTTTCCTATTGCCTCCTTTTTAATTCTCCTCTTTTCTAACTTTTATTTTATTTTTTCTTCTTCTTAACCTTCTATTCATCCAGAAAAATAAATATCAATTAATCCGGAATTCAACTAAAAAATAAATAAAATTTGATAAAAAGTTATTTTTATTACAAATTAAACTCAAATAATATTTAAACAATTGAATCTTAAGTTAATTATTTATGTCCAAATACTTAATTTTTCTTTAATTTAATTCAAAATATTTAAATCCATTCTCAAAATAATAACATGCAATTTTAAAAGAGACAATACAATGTCAAAAAAAATGGTTGAATAAAATTGATTTCATATCCTCGTAATAAAATATTTGATTTTTTTAATAAAAATTAATCATTAATAAATATTTCACATAGTAAAATATATATTTTTATAATTAAAAATG
>PYAF01001895.1:814547-841153 GCA_007407185.1 Glycine tomentella
AATTTTATTAATTTATCAAACAATTGATTACAATAGAATAAAATATTTATTCTATCTTATACTATATTATCTTAGTCAACAAATTAACCTTATAAGTTTTAATTTCTATAATGAGAATGAATTCATAAATGCATATATACAAATACAAATATAATGAGTGTTCTAATTTTTAAAATGTAATAATGTCATACAGTTGTGGATTTAGGACCCTAAATCAATGAGAGTAATTGAGTATAGTGGATTCAAATATATAAAATTAAAGAATATAAAATATGAAAATATAAAAATATAAGAGTAGTGGATTCAAATATATAAAATTAGGAGGATAAATTATAAAAATATTATATAATTATATGAAATTTTTTAAAGTGAGGGAGTGCATGTGCACACCCTCACTAAAGAATAGATCCACCTTTATATATGTCAGGGACATATTTGTTATATGAGAATGTTTTTTTTTCTAAGTAGGAATAATAAAGAATGATTAATCATAATCATTAAATTTAAATGAAAGAAATAATTAAAATACTTACTTAAAAATTTATTAAATCTCTTTGTGTCATCAAATTTCTAAAAAAAATCATCAAATAATATTTAAAAAATCTCAATTATGATGCCACTTTAATTCAAGAATGTTGTTAACTAATCAGAATGTCCTCATCGTCAATGCTAATCCATCAACATGTTTGTCATTATCATAAGTCTTATCACTTCTACTATAATTGGTGTCATTACCACAACCATGATTGTTGTCGTGTTACCACTATCACCACCTAGTGAAAGGAAAATTTTAACTAAAGGTGATCAATTAGATTCTATAATAAAAATTAATCATTGATAAAATTAGTGGATATTTTGTATTAATAATATAATTATCTCAAAATAAGTTAAAATTTATAATAAATAACTGAAAATGTGATGAAAAATAGATTAAAAATGTTATGATCTTTAATAAATACTCAAATTTATACTTTTTTCATTTGTTATTAATACCTTTAAAAAAATTAATAACAAATAAAAAATATTTATCAAGAAACAATTTTTTTTTTACTAATTTATCAACTAACACATGTATTAAAGACAAAAATAAAATTATTTTTTATTAATAAAAATTAACACAAAATTCAAATATTTATTAAAAATTACAAACTTATTTATATTAAAAAATTAGCTGATCTTAACCTATACTATTGAATACAACTAACGAGGATGACCTAGAAGATTCAATTTAGTTGGCAGGCAGTCTCCGAAGAAATATACGCATGAATCAATTAATGCATTCAAAGTAGCGAAAGTCTAATAGATTAAAGTATGAGTTTGACATCGGGTTACGAATTTTCAAGATAGCAAGCTATGGACGATTGGATTGGTTACTTATAGGGTGCAATTATACCTTTCTTCGTATGCATTATTATACGCATTGATATATTATACGCACAAATTAAATATATTATAATACTTAAGTTAAAGTTTCAACAATACACATCAATATTCGTTAATAATAATAAGTTTATATTTAAAGTAAAAAATATTTTAGGTTGAGTTTATTTTTTAAGAAAAAAGTTAAAAGGATGTTATTGTATTAAGCATCTTCATTGACATGTTATAAACCAGTTTTTTTTTTGTTAATTTTGAATAGGTTTTTACTAGTTTTTTTTTTTCAGGCCGGTTTTGTATTTTATTTGAACCAACCACCTAACTAGTTTTCTGGTTCAAACGGCTGATTTGGTCCGGTTATCTAAACACAGTTTAATTAAAACTATGACAATAGTTTGTCTTGTAGTATCTTTATATCATATTTTTAGGCAATATTTCTTAAAAAAATTAAGGTAATTTAACGACAGCTGCAGGCATGTTGATATTATAAGTTCCTATTTCTTTAGCGTTTAGAAAATTTATTTCCTCACTTTCTAATCATAAGCATATAGTCTAATGTAAATATATCATTATATAAAATTAATTTAAACATGTATGTTAATTACGTCCACTGTTCACAATTTATTGTATTAAACTTTAAAATAAGTAACCTTAAGTTAGGAGATTAACATTGGTAAAAATATTAGTATTATTTATTTAAATTGGCTAAACCAAATGTATAAAAAAAGTTGCCTGTTTTGTGCAATTTTTATGATACTAACATATTGCAGTACTAGAATTTATATGATCAGAATGGCGTTAAAAATTCTACATGTCAAGTAGTGCCGTTATCTAATATTGTTTCTGGTTAATTTACCCTCTGAAGCAAAGGAGTTGCCCTGGTAAAGTAAGCCTTCAAAAGCACTGGACTGTGGACCTAAGTGGAATTTATCCAGTGAGTGGTCCAGTGCAATGATTCATTGAGCACTGCAAAAACTTATAATATTTCATCATAGTTATGAGGTTGATGTCCTAAACTAAATACTCTTTTAGTAGGATGTAGACTAAACGAACCTTTCTTTCTTTACAAATACTTAACTATGGCATAGAGACGTCGTATTAACGATGCCATCATGGATTGGTATTTAGAAAAAAGACTTTAGACATTTGGTTACCTAGATTTAGAAGACATGGTGAAGAGCAAATTAAGAGGATTGAGGATTAAATTATTCTGGTATAAACATATTGTACTATTTTATTATAGATGCAACCAATAAAAAATTCAGTTACATTAAAATAAAAATATTCGATCGGTCTTATTGTATTATTTTATTATGTTTTATCTCATTTTATGAGGAAAAAATACAGAGAAGAAAAAAAAGAAATATTAACTACACATTTTTTGACAAACTTTTTTAGCTTTTTATTTATTTATCAAGCGAAGTTCATGTGAAAACTATTAATCGTGTAATAACTGAACTTTACTGAAAACCAAAAAATATATATTAAAAATAATATATCACAAATATTTCTCAAATAATTACAGTAGAACTTACTATTATTTGTTTCATATCCTTTCTTATTCTTATTTTCCTCATGAGTTGTGGGAGGGAACATAAAGGCCCCTCATCCATGTAAGAAAGATACAAGAACTAATTACAGTAACACATGCATGCATGCTATTATTATTTGTGTATAGAGTCTATTGAACTAATTATTGTGTCTTTGTCTATGGTAACGTGAGATGAGACAACATGAAAGAATAACGCGAGTAAATCCAAATCCAACCTGACCATACCCACATATGCTGCTTCCTCTCGCCCTACCTGTACCTGCCGGTAAGTCCACAATCACATTCAAAAAACTGCATTGTATGGACTCTAACCATATAACCTAATGAATATTTAACAAGATACAGTAAACCAAATTGTTCTGATTCTTCTCAATCTTGATTAAGAACTCTCTAGCAGTGCATAGGTTAAAACCTTCTTCTTAGCACCTCCCTTGGCTGTAATATGATAAGGGAAATTCAGCGGTTGTAATGTACCTACTCACTTAACTATTTTCCTTCAATCCTTTATATATAACAGAAAGTTTAATTAAACAGTCACATAATATGTATATTTTCAAAAGGAAATGTAATTTGTACAACAAAATATTCCTACAATAAATTGTAAAATTGAGAGAGATTAATATGAGATGTAATGAAATAAATGATACAATATAGAAATAAATGCAAATAAGTATTGTTGTATAAAATGTTGTATGAGAAGAATAACCCAACTCTTTTCAAAAACACATCAAAGCAACTAACATATTAGAGTATTTACACCACAAATATATGTATTATTTTTCTCTCCCATATGCATATTGCATTTTTGAACCAACAGTGAATTCTCCTTCTAATATCTACTACTATATTATCATCATAACATACAAGCTGCAAATAAAAGTTTAAGCATAAGGTTTTAATGAAAATAGATGTGAAGGGCTAAGACTTCTAAACTAGCTCATTGACACTAGTACAGTAGTTTCACTATCTAATATCTAGATCTTCACCAAAAGAAAATTAAGGAAATCTTAGAAGCTATGAGGAATTAGATACAGAGGAGCCGCCAAAGCATTTATCAACAACTGAATCTGGTGAAACCGGGGAAACCTTCTTCAGAAGTCTAGCTTCATCTGTCCTAACTTCCAATACTTCTCTCTCTTCCCTTGCACCAAGCCCATCGTCACTCTTGATTCCTCTCAAGATCTCCACCACCTCATTCATGGAGGGTCTGATCTCTCTTTCCTGCTGCAAACACCTAAAGGCCAATTCTGCCACCCCTGTTGTCATCCTCCTTATAGAATAATCCCTCTCAAATCCAAGATAAGGATCAACCAACTCATGCAGTTCCTGGTTCTGAATTTTATTGATAGCCATGTTTGCCAAGTTCACATCACTGCGGTTCCTGTTGACGTCCACAGCTTGCAATGATGATATCAGCTCAACTAAGACCACTCCAAAGCTATAAACATCACTTTTATCAGTGAGTTGGTAGCACTGATAGTACTCAGGGTCAACATAACCTGGTGTTCCCTGTGGAGCTGTTGACACATGAGTGACATGGTTTGGGAAATCCCTTGAGAGACCGAAATCAGCAACCTTGACACGGAAGTTATCATCCAGGAGAATGTTGTTGGTTTTAACATCGCGGTGTATGACATCATTAGCATGTAGGTAGGCTAGAGCCTCAGCTGTTTCAACTGCAATGTTCAATCGTACAGGCCAAGGGAGTAAACTAGTTGAGTTTGAGCTCCTTCGTTGAAGATGATCAGCCACTGTTCCATTGGGTATGAATTCATACACAAGGAGAAGCTCTCTGCTGTGTCTAGAGGTGCATCCAAAGAGTGTCACCAGGCTCTTGTGCCTTAACCGTGCTAGAATCTGAACTTCATTCATGAACTGCTCAATACGTTTAGAGTTGCTTTCATAATGGCGTTTCACTGCAACTACACGTCCATCTTTGAGTTGACCTGATTAACAAACAGAAGATTGATCAATAAAAACAGATCAAATTAGCCAAAGGGAAATTGTGAGAAATTTGGCAGACATTAGTAATTTAGTATACAGGAAGTTATATATCTTGTTACCTTTGTAAACAGTGCCAAAACCTCCCTCACCAAGTTCTCTTGAAGAGTCAAAGTTTTTGGTAGCTTCCTCTAGTTCCTCATAGGTAAAGACCTGGACACCAAAGTAGTAACTCCTCGGCGGCATTGGATCAGTGTTGGAGGATTGGTAAGAAGATAGACTTTGAGACGTGTTAGTTGTAGATGCAAAAGTGTCTCCGCTTGAAGGAGCAATGAATAGTTCCATGCTTCTTTGTTTATTATAAGCAATTTTTCTCCTTCTTTGCATCATAAAGTACACACATCCAAGAATGACAACAAGGGCTCCAACTGCTCCTACACTAGCGCCTGACAACAATATCAATAACAGACATCACATTAGTGAAATTCTATTAACAAAATGGAAGTAATTTAAGTATGTACCAAAAAATTAACGAAAAGAAAGTTACCTATTGCAACACCTACTTTGCTGCTACCTGCAATGTTCCAAACAAAAAAGATGTCAAAACAAGGAATCAGATAAGGACACAAGAGGGATGAAAAGAAAAAGGTAGTCAATAAGTCTCAGTGCCAGCTATTAATAGGAAGCTAATCAATCCTCATTTTCTCCCTTAACCAATTGGGTGAGCACTGAACCTGTAACTATAACTGCAAGTTAAGTGATAATTAATCATGGGATTTCCTAGTGAGAAATGAGTGTTTCACACTCTTTTGGGGTCACCTGATTCATACTTGTGTAAACGAGTTCTATCTCAAAGCCCAAATGACATGTGTGATGACAAGGGGATTCCCTTAATTAAGTGTAAAGTAACTGAAAAAAGACTCTAAAAAATAGGACTTAATTAAGTGTGTTTGATTTTACTTGGACAGGTGATTTTGGATCCAAAATTGATTTTAGATACATTTTCACATGTTTGATTTCACATTGAAAAAGGTTTTAGAATTGATTTTGGATTGCAGTAACTTTGAGTAACTTATATGTTAGATTCAAAATTTTGTACTGAATTTTACCTTTAACTTGATTTTATAATAAAAACATTCAAACATAAATCATATCACTTCAAAATCAATTTTACCAACATCCATCTAAACACCTACTAAATAGATAATAATTAACGAAAAGAAAAGCTGGAATACCTGGAGTTGCACACAACTGATCCCCACAAATACAAATGTGTTCATCGTTATCAGAATCAAACCCACACACACCAGAATCAAGGCACTCAAAACACTCACTCTCATAAGGATTCATATAGTTCACATTAAACCCCTTCATCAAAACCTCCCCAAGCAAAGACCGGTTTTCCACGAGCCTATCAGCTTGCATTTTAAGGATTGGCACTTTAACATGTTCATCACATTCAACAACTTCAAGAATAGGGTCCAAAGGAAAAGGACCAACCAAAGAGTAAGAGTTATTCTTATCCCCATTACTCCAACAGTGAAACAAATTTTCTGGCGTTTCGATGATCCGTGAAGTGGGTTTGCATTCATAAAACAAAGTGAGGTTCTGGTTCCCCGAACCGTAGCTGAAGACGGGGCCATCAAAAGTTGAGTTAACGTACACATCGGTGCATGTCTCGTTCCAAAGGTCTAGTCTTGCTAAAGTGAGAGTGTGATCCTCCGAGTCGATATCAATGACTCGGTAACTCACCGATGAGATGTTCAACTCGGCAACGAAACCGTTTCGGCAGTTCAAATGGAACTGTGGAGGCCCGCAGAAGGAGGGGCGGTCGCCGCCGGTGAAAGGGTAGGAAAGGTTGGTGATGCTGCCGCAGTTGAAGGAGGTTGCGTGGCAGCTAGAGAGTGTTGCATGGGGTGGCAACGACGTCGTATGGTGGAGATAGAAGATGAGAATGGTGGCTGTGATGATGGTGGTGGTGGTGGAGAGGGACAACATAGTTTGGTTGTTAGTTTTGTCTGAGGTTTAGGCCATAAAAATGGTGTTGGTTGTTGTAGTGTGAACTATGGCTCTATGGTTTGAACGAACTGAGAAAAATAGAAAAGGAAAAAGAAATATACATGAAGTTGAGTTTATTTGACTTGGACTTTGACAAGGTGTGAAAAAGAACATTATAAACTGTGAGTTTTGGGCTTTTGGCAATAGCAGCCGAATAATGCGTATTTTCTTTTTCTTTTTCTTGTTTTGTAGTACTTTTAAAACAATATATTGGTTGCCGGAATGGAAATTATTTTGTTGGGGAATGAGGATGATCGTGAGTGATGCGTATATAAAATTGATGGGGTGTTGATTATTGTCAAAAATCAAAATAAAAATACTCTCGTATAGTTTGGCTGAATGGTGGCTAGCGGTCAAATTAATCTAGAACTATGGCTGAAAGGTCTCAATCATGGTACATATATACATACGGTTTAATTTGGACGTTTTGGCTGGTTAGTTCAGATGGATGAACTGCTTGTATGGTTCTTCGAGTGGAATATATTAGTTAAAAGAATCATATGCCGTGGCATCTAATAACATGATGTTACAAAACATATATTTAAATGCCATGGCAGGTGAGTGTAGTTGCAGAATTTGAACATGTGAGATTTTTAAAAGTATATAGTACATATCATCGATGGTAATGTTTTTATTCGCAGGAAATGGATGAAAGAGTGTGGCTAATTACTTTGATGATTTACAGAGGGAGCTTCATGCAATTATTTCATAACATGGTTAATGGTTGATTTTCCCAACCAAGACCATTTCATTGGTGATCTCCTCTAGATTTGTCACCAGTCAAGATATTTCCATCTGTCATATTTGTTCAAGCATGTCTTTTACTAATAGTTCACAACCATGAATCAAACACGTGAAACACGTCTGAAGTAACTTATTTTAAGGGAAATGATGACTTATTTTTTAAAAGTTTCTTAAAAGATTAGTCAATTTAAGTAATTACTTCCTGAAAATTAAAATAAGTTAAATCAAACACGTGACACAACATTTAATGATTATAATTAAGGTGATGCATTTGGTGGCATTTAATGCTATACCCAAAATTTTGTGTAGATAAGACTTGTAACTAGAACTTATTGACTTAAATAAAATTTCATAGGCCATATTTCATATAGATAGATAAGACTTGTAACTAGATTTGATATGTCGAACTCCATTCTTGCTGGCTGTGTGAAAAATGTTCTGCTTTGAAATCCTCTAAACTCTCAGACAAACCCAGGTTTTCTAGTTCTACAACACTAGGAGGTGACATCTTGTCACATTTTGTAATTTGGGGTTTGAACCACAAAAGGGAATTTGTAGATATTTTGCATAAACAAACAGAAATATAGATCCAAAGTCAGGAAGCAATAATTATTTGTAGATATTTGATAAAGAACTGCCAAAATCTGGAAATTAGTTTCTGTTTAATCCTGGGTACTACAACTCCAAATCAGGAGAATTATCCCAAGATTTGAACTTAAAATGACAACTCAAGAATTTTAAGCAGCCTATTTATCAGTTTTCTAGACGGATATACATTATTGAACAGACAAGATATAATAAGAGTAACTGGACCCCATGAAGACAAGTCTAATTGCAGTCAAAGAAGGCAACAAATATTTTAAAGAGAGATGAATGTGTGAACACTTCTGATTCTGAATGCTATTTATTCCTACCTAATATCTACCGTTCTATCTGCAATATCTTCCAGAAAGGTGATGCAGTATGAAGTCATTGACAAGGTAAACAAAAGAAGGGGGAAATCAAAAGAATGATATTTTAAAGCTAGAAGAAGCATATATATCCAGATGTTCCTAACAAAACTTTATTATTATTGTTATTGCCGATCCTAGATGACATAAAGGTGGTTTGAGCATGTACAAAGAAGGTGACAAGAGATGCCAGATATAAAAGTAGATTGCATGATTTTTAGTATGGTGAAAAGGAGAAGAGGGAGAGCAAAAAAGATATTGAAGGAACTCATCAAGAGAGATCTCACGTTAAATAATACTTCTAAAACTTTGATTTTTAACCATGTCCGAATGACGGTATGTGATTCATGTAACCCACCTCGCCCAACGGGAGAAGACGTTATTGTTATTGCCGATCCTATTCACAACAGGGGAGTCATTTCTCAGTTTCCCCCCATGTTTAATAGCTGAAAATACAGATAGGGACGTAACTGTGTAAGGATATATTATTTCCTTATGGTGCTGGACAGCTGGAAGTTTTAAAAAGGCTTCTGTGACTATCAGATACACTTGTCTAAAGGCACACGGTGAATGAAGAAAACTTAAGATGTTTATAAAGGTTACAGTTACTCACCTGATTTACATGTAGATGGAAAAGATCCACCCCTGCAATGGCAAGCGAATTCACTTGAGATTGGGTCATAACCACAATGCCCACCAGAGTTTTGACATTCATCACACAAACTATTGTTTGCTTCCCACTCCACGCCAAAACCATTCTCAAGAGCGGCCTTAAGATTTTCGACTGTTGAATTTGTTTCTAGCACTTCAGCTTCTGACTCCCAAATTGGAACAACGACTCTAGATTTGCATGCTTCCAGTATTTCACTTAATGAGACAGAAGTCTCAGCATTTTCAAGCATGCTCTCGTCCACAAAATAGTTATTGATTTGAGTTCCATTTACACTGCAGTTAAACTGAGGGGGAAAACTATCTGGTTGAAGAAATGAAGGGGAAGAACAATCATAGTAGAGTGTAAGGTTCCGAGAATCTGAACCATAATCGCAGAAAGTGCAACCTATAGTGAAGTTCCTGAGGCTAGTGGGACAGGTGTTGTTCAAGTAGTCAGTTCTTACAAGTTTGATTCTATGATCAGAGTCATTGACATCAAGAACTCTATAATTCTCTGACATAATGGTAACCATTGCTACTTCACCTGTGCATTGTAGCTTAAACGCAGGGTGGCCACAGTAAAGAGGTCTACTGAATCCCCAGAAAGGGTAACTCAGGTTTTTGAGATTTGCACAATGAAATGGCGAACCGCATTTCAGATAATGCACATCAGCAGCAGCACAAGATGTTGGAATTTGGTTTAGGATGATGGTCATGACCAAGAATGAGAAAAGGATGCCTTGAAGAGGAAGTTGCATCCTCAGAAGAATAGCTTGGTAGAGAAGAGAGACAGAGGATTTGACACTGTAATAGATAAATGGAAGAGGGAGATTCAGATTACATTTGAGGTTAACGTGAGTTTTGAAGTGGATCAGTAATATTGATTTGATGCATATATAAATTTAGGTCACCTATTAATCTTTGACCAGGGCAACAAATGTTCTTATTTTCAGTTAGAAAATGCCAAATTGGTATATTACCTAACCCGGAGAAAACATTAAAGAAAAATTATGGGTTGGTGCTCTGTGTCTAACAGCTCAGGCTACTAATGAATAATGATCAAACTTCAAGTCTAACTACTCTAAACAACTCAAGCTTACTCGTGAATCATGAATATATTAAAGTCAAAAAAGGTGTGACACGTTTTAACCAAGAATAAAATTAAAAAAAATACTCCATTTATGAGACCCAGTTCCCAGGACTTTAATTTAGCATTAGAAGTTTCTATGTTACTAATGGTGCTAAAAAATCAAGCCACGTAATCTAAACCAAAGAATTAATGATGTTAGGACCTGCTGCATATGTGTGAAAACATGAGGATGATACGATGGTTTGGTGAAAAACTACTTGTGAAATGGTCAACGGGAGAACTTGTCAGGAGTTTCATATGTTGTACGTATCCCAAAAGTCAAAAACACTATCATGACCTTTGTTCTGTTACAAGCAAGCAATTGCTGACCCGGTCTTCTTCAAGTGCTAAGGTGTTTTGGGGAATAATCAATGTAACAGTAATTAAACCGCGCTATTGACAAGCCAAATAATCTGCAATAAAATATCTAACACCTCAATTTTGTTCCATGTTAGATGATACCCTTTATCACTAGACTAAAAACTATAGCTGATGGTCAGATGTACTCCATCTCTCAGTGTTACCCAGAAGATTTGAACTCGTCATCTTGCTCTGATACCATTTATCGGATCAAACAACTATAGTTGATGATAAGTGTGTGCAACTTTATTTTCTTAAAGATTCTCTCATAACTCCATCTAGCTTTTTAGGGAATTATTCTCCACTGAAGCCACGCTCTCCGTCATTCCCTTACAAAGGTTAAAGTGATCCATAAAGGCAGTTTAAAGACATGAGATATTTTTAAAGAGGTCTAATTCAATTAGTTTAATAAAGTATATGAATTATTATAAACCTCTTGACATCATTATTTTATTCCCACATATAAAAAAAAAAGATATAAGATATTCCACCTTTTACTCATGCCTTTGTTAATTAGCAAAACGCTCGTTTTTGTTGTTGTAATATATTAATACGGCTTCTTCAACAAAAAAGAAGCCAATTTTTGCTTACTAAACTAGAAATGAAAAGAGACACTAGAGTCTGAGAAGTCAAGAAGTTAGCAAGCATATATACCTTTGCATGAAGCAGAATGAGGTCCATCCTTGCAGAAACATTGGAAATTTCCATCAAGGGATCCACACTCTCCACCAGAACCAGTGCATTTCTGGCACTCCTCATAATCTCCCGTCCATTCAATCCCAAAACCGCCCTGTAAAGCTTCACTGATTCCATTGGAAGTGTCAAGTGAATTGCTGTTGGTTTGAAAGATTGGAATCACCACAATCTTGCAGGGCGCCTCGTACGAAGAAGGTAAAGGTTGGACAGTGTAGTAGACAAATGAACCACCACCACAGGGAAAATTAAACACAGACGATTGCGGAATATTTGAAATAGTGGGAGGTGAAGAGCTGGTAGGGCAATCATAAAAGAGCGTGAGGTTAACAAGGCCATCATAATCATATTGAAACGGAGTGTTATCAAATGTACTGTTCCTGTCACCATTGACACAGACATTATTATTGTCCCAGTAATCGTCCCTCGCGACTTTGAGTATGTGTGATGTGTTTTCCCAGCCAAGAACACGGTATTTGATGAAATTGATGGTTATCTTGGGGACTTGAGCTTCACATGTGAGTTTCTCCGACTCCAAGTTAGTTCCACCACAATGGTTTCCTCTGTTTTCTCCCCAGAATGGGTATTTGAGGTTGAAGTTGTTATTTCCGCAGCTAAAAGCGTTACTACAGTTGGTGTAGTCAGCATCATCCACACAAAGACAAGTTGGAGTGTTGGTAATTGAGATTAGCAACAAAATGAAGATGAAACAAGGCTCAAGAAGCAGTTGTTTCATTGTTGCAGTAGGACCAAAAAAGATGTAGGAGGAGAAGTACTGGGGTTGAGGTGCAGGGTGACCAAAATGAAGATGAATTGAAGATTATATCAGTAAATAAACGCGTAGAGGATTAAAACGGGAACTCCAATCAATTCGCGTTCCACTTTCAACACTTTGATGTTTCTAAGAAACCAAAGCGACACGGCAACCTATAATTTATTACGTTATCTGATCTCAGCTCAGAAGAAGTTGTATTATAACAATCTTGCATTACACGCAGTATTCTAGTCTTCTAGATTCTGTGTTTTTGTCTCATTTCAAACTCCCCAAAGTCCGCTTCTAGAAGAGTGCCCACTTTTTGACCGCACTTGAGAAATTGAAGCCACGTTCTACGTGTCAACTTCATTATTTTTCTAACTTTAATCACAAGTCTTTATAATATGGTTTATTACAAATCTTTATATGTTTTATAGCTGACGAGAATTAGCTATATTCTAAGCTATAAGGAAAGCTTATTCATGTGAATCCTAAGAATCATGATTTATAGGAAAGACTTTAAATTTTATGTGACTTGTAACAACTATAATTTTGTCATATTCCAAATTAACTAAATAAAAGACAAGTTATGAAGAAGCAAGACAGGTCAGTGGATGAAATCAGAAAAGTAATCCCTAAATATTTTTATGGTTAAAAAGTAGAAAAACTTGAATTTGTTTTTGTTTTCTACATAAATGTGTAGTCTGAAAATAAAATAAAAAACATAAAAATAACATCATTCTAGTAAGATTTATAAGAACTGTGAGGATCATTATTAAATTTATTTGTTTTCTATCATAAAGCTTAATGGCTACACTTTCTTTGACAAAAATAAATTCTTTTGCTAAAAATATATTTGTTTCAATTTGACTGGGTTTTTTTTAATCGGCAATTTGACTGGTTAAAACCAAGACTCTTTCCTCTGACGCTGTCTAGTTTCTGAAAAATGTATTCACAGAATGTCTTATATTCATTCATACTATAAATGTCCAGTTCTATCTAGCTAGCTAGTCTAGCTAATGACTCATTTTGAAAATAGTGATAGGTGGCTTTCAACCGTGAGGAATCAATGCAAATGGTTCACCCATAAGCCTACAATTATCACTATTAGATATATTATAAAATATTTAACTAACAAGTTTAATGTATTAATTGATTTGAGGTTTAATGTAAATTTTTATAGATTAATTAAATATAATCCATCCACTAATCGGTACACTTCTTTCTCCGCACCTCTCTTAGACTAGAGCCAAAAGATGTTTCCTCGCTGCAACACCGTCTGCGAATTGAAACTACTAATCCTTCCCTTCTTCGATCCATTTTCTCCAAACAACAACAACAAAATATGTTCTCTCAAGTGTCGATTCCATTGATGATTTGTATCAATTCGAATTTCGGTTTTTTTTAGATAAAAGAGACTAGAGAGAGGCTAAGGAGATTAGAATATTGACATTCCAATTATGTTAGCACCCAAACCTTAACAACCCCGAAACAGCCCCCTCCAAATATATTAAGAAATTAACAGAGAATTACAAAATAATTTAGGAGGACCAAACCGTACCCAATGGAGATGAGCTAGGAAAATCTATAAAAAGGAAGTTCCTGTCTATACCTAAGAACTTCCTGATAAATAAAAGGAGATGGAGAATCTCACTATGTATAACAAAAAGAATCAGCATCATTAGAAGCAAGATTGTCGGCACAAACATTAGCTTCATGAGAAATTCTAAAACTAAAATGTTGTAAGCTCTATACATTTCATCCCGCTGAGTGTATATAGACCAATGCACCAACTTAGGATTGTTTAAAGCATGAAGAAGGAGTTGGGAGTCTCTTTCTAACCAAAAGTGCTGCCAACCACAAGAGCTTGCCTTTTCTGATTAGAATTTCGATACTCAATTTGAATAAAAATCCCAAAGCCAACTCCATAAACAAAAGTGAAAAAAAAAATTAACTTCCCAGAAAATTAATTAAACATCAAAAGCCAATTTTTTTTGTCAATAAATCCAATTTTTACAAAAAAAAAAAAAAAAATTGTAAGAAAAAGGCACAATTGTGGAAGTCGCAATTTTTTCATGCTTAAGTTTCACGACTTTTGCATGGCCTCCTTGACGTCCTCGTTGTCACGCTTGGTAGCTGATTTTGTTCTTCTAGGACGGCAGTTATTGCAGTTGTCCTTGATGTTGGTGTTGTTCTTGCTGTAGCGGATATGGTTGGTGTCGCCGTGAGAGTATTCTACGGCCAAGGAAGATAAGGGTTGGGGAAGGGAAGGGATAATTAGTATTCTTTAAAATGTTTTAATATTTATTTATCTTAACTGTTTAATTATTTAAGATTAATATTGATTAATAATTATTAAAACAAAAACTATTTTAAGGTGGTTTGCTCGTGAACCGCATACATAATCACGGTAGAATTTGCCTTAAAATATGATCCAACAATACAAATTAAAGTTATTTCCATGATGGGAAACATGATCCAGTCTCCCACATATTAATGCAAAAAATTGTTCAAAAAATAAATCACAATACATGGTCAGCACAGCCTTTTACTAAAGCGTTGAAGCTATTAATTACAGGAATGATGTTAGCAAGAAAAGGAATTTTTAGTTGAATTTATAATTTAAAAAACAAAAAACTATGTAGTTTTTTCTTTTTCTTTCGTTCATACAATTTGAGACTTCCAAGGAACATAATTAGTCAAGATGACTTCCCTTCACAAATTATACGAATTATCAAAGCTATCATCATAACTTAAGGGTCCTTTCAAATTTGACAAAATATATATTTTTACTATTAGAAATAGAATAATAATCAACGCCAGAATTCTAGCGGCAGATCTTTCATTTTCATATATGAGGCAAATTAATTGAGGCTCTACGTTAGAATTGCTGAATGTCTTCACCCATCACAATTTCCCAATGTCGTGAATGGCTATTGCCCATTCCATCTCTTCCCTCCCTATTTTGTTTCATTTCATTTTCTCTAATAAAATTTCCAAATAATAGACTTTATTACACCCTAAAGTGGGTTTAGTTTAAGACTTAAGAGCTACCAAGGGCTAAGGCACAAGGAATAAGACCAAAGTATACTTTGACCAACATCATACAGAACCATAGTAGGGTGGGGACTTACAGGAACTCAATCAGCGAAACAAGTGGTTTTATTTTGTCAGTTCAACAGACGAATAAGGCAAATTAAGAGACATGTTCACATTAGATGAACATTTGGTCGTTGTGGAGAGAGATAAACAGCTCAAAACTTATATATATTCATGATGTGATTTCTAACTTAACTTGATTTATAAAAAAAAAAAAAATAGATTCATGATCAGAAATAATCAATTTAATTTTTCATAATAAAAGCAAAACAATAAATAGTGACTTTTAATTTTACATGTTGTCATCATGATTTTGTGAGGTATAATGAAAGGAGATAACCAAATTTTAGCTCGTCTCATAGCTAAAGATAATCAAATCAGAAGGGATGTCTCAATAGGGTAAAATTAATTCTTTTGTGTTATAGTCCCCATCAGCTATCAACAGAAAGCAGAAAAAATAACAATCAATGAACTTAGAAGTACCTGTAGGTGGGGACCGTGGTGCTTTGTCATCTGGTAAGAAATTAGAACAAGGTCCATCTCTGCAGTAACATGTTTGATTTGGATACCATTCAATAGCGCCGCATACTATACCTGCTGATATCATACACTTCTCACAATCTCCAATGCCTACTATCCATCTCACCACAAATCCGTCTATGATTGCATTGTGTATTTTGTATACATCACTAGTATCAACTAAGGACAAAGGAACTGGAACAACCACACTTGTTTTGCAAAAGGCATAATAATTAAGAGGAGGCAAAGGCTCAAATAGAGGATAAACATAATTACCATTTGGGACACAACTAGTCAGAAATCCAGGGGTGGAAGGCAAAGCATCAGTACAATAGAAAAGGATAAGATTCTTATAGTCTGAGTCCTGAACATAGAGCTCAGTGTCAAGGCTGGTGTTGACAAACTTTGGTTGGCATATGCCTTCCAAGTAATCCTCTCTAGTGATTCTCAAAGTATGTATATCTGGGTTTACCTCCAAAACCTTGTACCTGAAATCCTTAATGGTTATGTAGGTGATCTCCTGTTCGCAGCTGAGTTGCATCCGAGGGTGGCCACAATCTCTTGGTCGTTTTTCTCCCCAGAATGGAAAACCAATGTTTGTTATATTCCCACAACTTATCAGCTGATTAGTACAACTCCTATCATCAGGGTAGGAGCTTAAATATGGAGGTATCTGAATCAGTATGAGGAGGAGGATAAAGTGTTGAAGAATAGGGATAGGAGGGAGGTGAATATGCAGGGAAGCCATTGGGATCGAGAGCACAAAGAAAATGTTTGATAGAGAGAATGTGAATCAAAAGAAGGCAATATTAAGATATAGAATTAGCCTTCAGAGACAGAGTCAGTAACTGTGACTAGTGGAAAAGTTTGGATGGTTAAGTTGACTTATGGAAAGTATAAAAATTAAAATAACTTAAACTAGTTTCCCTCAGTTCATGTTATATATATAGTATGGGGATGCCCTTATTTATATGAAGAAAGCTGCCGTTTTACTGCTACTTAATTAAGTTTCACTAGCTAGAAATTAACCACCTTTGTCCCGGTCCACCAAATATCTAAATCCTTTGTTATTTGTTCATTGGTGTGGTGTGCATGGGTCGGCAAGTTTTTTTCGGTGAGTGGGTTGGCAAGTTAATTAGTGAAAACATATTACGTTAAGAACATATTGCTACTTAGGGGTGTTTAATAATTCCGTTACGACCAACTCAACACTCAAACACCTAACTTGATCATTCATTTTTTATTGTTTTTTTTATTATACCTTTTCCTTTATAATTCGTTGTTTCTTTTACCTTTTATTTGCTGCAAGCTCTAAACTTAGATCATAAATATTTTAGATCAGGTGGACAGATTCAAGGGGTAGGATCATGGGAATGGATAGTAGTATTTCAAAACCTGCTCCAATTTTCGCAAATTAAGGAAAATCCAAATATAAACTCAGTCAAAGCAATTTTTTTTCCTCTTAAATTCAGGATGAGATCAGCAGGTACCCAAGTCCAAATTTAATTAATATGCCCAGGTTAAATCCTTTTCCAACATGCCACGACTATGGATACGATGTTGGACTTGCAACTGCTCAGTCGAACAAAACAACATGGTTGCTTTCCCTTACGCCACTCTCGTTTAATAAAACACTTGCAGCATTTGAACTTTGGATTTTGAAAAGCAAAATATAACTTGAAAAGAAAAACAAAGTGTCATGAAAGGCATACAATAATATATTTAAGATGATATACAGATTTTCTCTTTTGTATAAATTTTTAATAGAAGTGATTGAAAGTAACTAGCATAGATTATATATATATATATATATATATATATATATCCCCTATTTGAGACAATTTAACTGGTAGAACTATATGATATGTAATAAGAATATGCAAAGTCAAATTCCACGAATCACTTTGTTTGGTTCTATACTATTTCTTTTTTTTTACTCTTTTTCCTTCTTGTGAAGCCTCTTAAATGTTGTAAAAACCAAATAAGGAATTTTCCAATGTGGGTTTGTTAATATACTTTTTTCTTCTTTCAGTTGTAATATATTAGTTACTTACACCAAAATGTTTTGACCAAAAAATCAATTATTTCTTGTTTATTGATTACTTTGTTTTAGGGATATAATAATAATTTATCATTTGTTTTTATTTAAAACAAAAAACAAAAATATGATTTCTCTCTCCTCATCACGTGTCGCCTCCTCTCTTTTTCCTTTTGAAAAACCTCTGAAAACTCTACCCGAGCAAAACATCATTCTCCCCCATGGCTTTCCCTTCACAGCACTCAAACTCACATGCACACTCATTTTCTACACAAAAGCATAGATAGTGGGGAAGTCGGAGAAAGATGGGAAGAACTTGGCACCATTGTTGTTGCAGATGGATGAGGCCGTCGACGGAGGGTGAAGCAAATGTGTCATGATTCTGCAGACATGGATACCGTTGATTGCAATTTCCTAGTTGGTTCTTTGCATTTCTGGTTATTTGTTCTTCACTAATCTTACAATTTAATTAAGCATACCTAAGGACTTAGAAAATCCAGCAACATCAAATTTTCGAACTACACTGGACGAGGAATCGAGGATATGGTATAATATTAACACCACTAGCTAGCACAAATGGAATAAAAAAAAGATCCCCTTTGTATACTTATTGTCTTTAGATCCACATCTATTACCTTTCCATTTGCATGTGATGAATCCACCTGCAACATTCCCGTTACCAAAAAAACTGAATAAGGGAAAAGATTTGCCTCGTTACCAAAAAATTGAAGGAGCCAAAAGGAAGAGAGAAAATTGAAAAGGTAAGAGATGACACAGGAGAGAAAATGAGTGGGTGAGGAAAGATAAATGAGTTTTTTTTTTTAATATAATGTAAATGGTGATTTACTACTATATCCCATAAATAAAGTATATGAAGAAAAAAAATTGAATTTCTTATCTATAATTTTATGATGTAGGGTGTTAACATACTCAAAAAAGAAAAAGAGGTGAGAGTATGTTAACAAAAGATAGAATTATGAATTAATTACTAAGTAAAAGATATATATTTTTTATAATTTAATTATCATATCTCAAATGCAATATCCTAAAATAAAGAAATAATAGAGAATGAATTGAGCTTAAACTAAATAGGCTAAATATATATTCAATTTGGTACTTAATTTTTAATGCATGGATACTTATTTTTGAATTATGGAAAAAAAAATGTCTCTCAATTTATAAAAGTACAATAAATTCATAAAAAAAATGTTGTGTATTATTGACTCGAATGAATTAAATTATCATAAAAAAATTCAAATGATTAATTTGTCAGAAAACTCAAAATATCCTTTTCTGTAGCATGAAAAAATATAATCATTAAACTCCTAGGACTACTTCCTCTCCTCCCACGAAAACAAAGTTTTGATTGGATATAGTTTTGAATTTTAATTGAGGATTAATTGAATGTTTTTAAAATTTTAATCAAAATCATTTTCCATAAATTTAGTTACGAAATCTCCAAGAATGGCCAGCAATGGCTGCAATTGAATAATATAAGTTGTATTATATGCACACAAACACACGTAACAGAGAGACAAAAATCAGTGATCTAAGTATCAGCGCATTAAAAATTTAAAAAGTAAATTAGATATTTATCCAAATAAATAAGAAGGGTATTGAGATTTTATTACATTACAGTGTGACAATAAACATTAGAAATTGAGTTTATCCATGCATTAAATTACAAATACCATTTTTCTAACATGAATTATTCTTCAAAGTAAATGAATTAAGACTAGTATGCATCACTAGTTCTTTAAAAGAAAAGTAATTTACTATCGAGGAATAAAATCACTTATAGACATTATATTAACAGAGAATGGGATTAACCTATTGATAGATTGATTGCAACCTGATTCTTGTGCCAATGATGTTGGATCCATTCTTTCATGCAAGAAAAATGCAGGTTCTTGTGGAGTCGGCAAATCAATTAAATAACTACTAAGATACGAAACAATTGTTGCCATTGTAGGTCTAACATCAGGATTTTGTTGAACACATAATAAACCAATGTGAATGCACCTAATAACTTCGATCTCAGAATAATTGTCTTTAATACTTGAGTCTAATACGTCTAATAACGTTTGATCCCTCCATTGTCTCCAAACCTATAACAAATATAATTGTCAAATTATAAATCCAAAATAATTCAAATCTAAATAAGAAAATTAAATCTTAATAGTGAACAATGAAAATATACATATAAGCAATAACGCAAAGGAACAAATTGTTGGACTATTATACTCACATAGCTCAAAAGGCCATCAGCAACACGATGTGGTTCATAAAAACCCAAATTCTTTTTTCCAGTAATAATCTCTAGAATCATGACTCCAAAACTAAAAACATCTAATTTATCTGAAAATTGTCCAAACATTGCATATTCCGGAGGCATATATCCACTATAAAATAAAAATAAAAATTAATTTAGTCAAAGCATACCTTGTGAAGAAGAATTGAAATAATAAGGAAAAAATCTCCAAAACTTACAGTGTTCCAACGATTCTATTTGTATCTCCGTGGTCTTTATTTATTTCGATAATTTTAGCTAGACCAAAGTCTGAAATTTTTGGAACCATATTTTCATCTAATAAAACATTACTAGGTTTAAGATCACGATGTATAACTTTAAGTCTAGAAAGCTTATGCAAATAAAGAATTCCTTGAGCAATCCCTTCTATAATATTAAGACGTTGAAACCAACTTAACTTTGACCGTTGAGAATCTACATGTTAAAATGAAAAATGTAAGAACAAAACATATTAAAACATATTATGTAATCTATAAGTTTATGTTAAATCAAATTTATAGAAACACATATGCAATTCACAAATATAAACAATAAACATTAACTAATCAAGGTGTTTAAGGGTGACAAGTGTCATACCGAATAAAAAATAGTCAAGACTTTTGTTTGGTACATATTCGTATATGAGAATTTTATTTTGTTCTTCAAGACAAAAACCAATAAGTGTCACAAGATTTTTATGTTGAAGCTTGGCTATCACTAAAACTTCATTCTTGAACTCATTGGAACCTTGCATAGAACTTTTTGAAAGTTTTTTTATTGCAATTTGTCGCCCATCATGAAGAATTCCCTGAAAATAAAATTACTGTTTATGAGAAAAATAAGAACAATAATATAATTATACCACATTTTCTTACCTTATAAACTTCTCCAAATCCACCTTTGCCAATCCTATTCTCATCTGAAAAATTATTGGTTGCGGCTTTAAGTATAGACAGATTGAATTGCAAGGGCTCTAATGTGGCACTTTCATTTCCAACTGAATCAAACGCATGAATTAATTGTAAAACTAATTAAGCTACCAAACTTCATAAAACATGAAAAACATAGATTTAACTTATTTTTAATACGTACAATTTTCTTTAAGAACACTCTTGATACTCTTTTTTGGTGTGAACATCCAATATTTTGGAAAGTGGAAATGGTCCAGGCTTGATTTTCTCTTTACCATGTAGTAGCAAAAAAAGAAGAGTGCTACCGAAATAATCGTGGGTACAATAATAAAGATCATTGTTCGCAACTGGACTTTTGTTTTTTCTGCAAACAATCAACATATATATATATATATATATATATATATATATATATATATATATTGTCACATGAAGTAGTAATACTCTCATGACAAGCCATAATATGATGGTCATAACAAGAGAAATGAACTGTTTCCTCTAGTATCAAATTAGTTCTAGTCCATGTTACTTGCAGGGATTAACGAATGGACTTTTTGACTAAGCTAACGATGAGGATAAAAAATTAAACAAAATCAATTTACTTAACCATTCCAAATTTTGAGGTGTACAATAGTTGATAATAGTAATTTGGTTGATCATTTTGTATTTTTAATGATATATTTTTATTTGTAAATTAATGATTATATAAAACTCATTAACATTCCCTTAGCTTAATCTACTTACCTCCTCTCTCCCTTTTTTCACTTTTTTCTTGTAATATCAATAGAGTTTGTGTATAACGAGTCTAGAGTACTGCTAAATCATTTCAAATCAGTAATGATGCAGAAGTAAAAGTGTGTAACATCAATAATACTGAACTCTAATTTTCAAATTAAAAGTTAAGAGTATTAGATTAGTGCAACAAGGATCAGATTCAAAGTCAGAAAGCAATAATTATTTGCACATATACCTCACAAAGAACCGCGCCAAAATCTGAAAATTGGTTTCTGTTTAGACCTGGCCATGGGGTGTAAGGTCTGAATGTAATTACAAACTACAGCAAAAAATCAGGACGATTCTCCCTTTTGAACAATAAAATTACAGTTAAAGAATTTTAAGCATGTTAGACAAGTTTTCTAATAGTTACTGGACCCCATGAGAAGGAAGATAAGTGATAATTGTAATGGCAGTCAAAGAAGGCAACCCATACTTTTCTATCATAATACCTATTATATTTATTTTTTCTCTCTTTTATCTCTTTTCCACTACTCAAGGTATCACATTAGAGATAAACAGCTCAATACTTATAGATTCATGATGTGATTTCTAACTTACCTTGATTTATAAAAAAAATTAGATTCATGATCAGAAATAATCAATTAATTTTTCATAATAAAAGCAAAGCAATAAATAGTGACTTTTAATTTTAGCTCGTCTCATAACTAAAGATCATCAAATAAGAAGGGATATCTCACAGGGTAACATTAATTCTTGCGTGTTATCCAAACACACTATTAGTCCCCATCAGCTATCAACACAAAACAGAAAAAATAATAATCAATGAACTTAGAAGTACCTGTAGGGGGGGACTGTGGTGCTTTGTCATCTGGTAAGAAATTAGAACAAGGTCCATCTCTGCAGTAACATGTTTGATTTGGATACCATTCAATAGCGCCGCATACTATACCTGCTGATATCATACACTTCTCACATTCTCCAATGCCTACTATCCATCTCACCACAAATCCGTCTATGATTGCATTGTGTATTTTGTTTACATCACTAGTATCAACTAAGGACGGAGGAACTGGAACAACCACACTTGTTTTGCAAAAGGCATAATAATTAGGAGGAGGCAAAGGCTCAAATCGAGGATAAACATAATTGCCATTTGGGACACAACTAGTCAGAAATCCAGGGGTGGAAGGCAAAGCATCAGTACAATAGAAAAGGGTAAGATTCTTATAGTTTGAGTCCTGAGCATAGAGCTCAGTGTCAAGGCTGGTGTTGACAAACTTTGGTTGGCATATGCCTTCCAAGTAGTCCTCTCTAGTGATTCTCAAAGTATGTTTATCTGGGTTTACCTCCAAAACCTTGTACCTGAAATCCTTAATGGTTATGTAGGTGATCTCCTGTTCGCAGCTGAGTTGCATCCGAGGGTGGCCACAATCTCTTGGTCGTTTTTCTCCCCAGAATGGAAAACCAATGTTTGCTATATTCCCACAACTTATCAGCTGATTAGTACAACTCCTATCATCAGGGTAGGAGCTTAAATATGGAGGTATCTGAATCAGTATGAGGAGGAGGATAAAGTGTTGAAGAATAGGGATAGGAGGGAGGTGAATAAGCAGGGAAGCCATTGGGATCGAGAGCACAAAGAAAATGTTTGATAGAGAGAATGTGAATCAAAAGAAGGCCATATTTTAAGATATTAGAATTTGCCTTCAGAGACAGAGTCAGTAACTGTGACTAGTGGAAAAGTTTGGACGGTTAGGTTGACTTATGGAAAGTATAAAAATTAAAATAACTTCAACTAGTTTCCCTCAATTTATATATATATATATATATATATATATATATATATATATATATATATATATATATGGGGATGCCCTTATTTATATGAAGAAAGCTGCCGTTTTGCTTCTAATTAATTAAGTTTCACTAGCTAGAAATTAACCACCTTTGTCCCGACTTAATTGAGGTGCAGGGTGACCAAAATGAAGATGATGATTGAATCAGTAAACCAGAGAGTGGATTATTATATTGGGAATTCTCCAATCAATTTGCGTTTCACTTTCAATGCATGGAAATTTCAACACTTTGATGTTTCTAGGAAACCCGAGAGAAACTGCGACTTAGAATTTAGGGGGAAAAAGTTGGGTCAACATGATGCTTAGGCATGCTTGTTCCTTGTCTAAAGGTGGGCGGTACACCAACAAGATCCAATCCACTTCATTTCAACATCAACGTCAACATCACTTTTAACCTAAGTTAATTAGGATGGATGATAAATGAGTATAATTATAAATCGAAAATGAGATAAAAAAAAAAGAAAGAGAGAGGAAATAAAAATGAAAATAAGATAAAAGAGAGAAAAAAAAACTAAAATAAAAGAGAGGTGAAATAAAGAAGAAGAAAATGACTAAAAGAAAGGAATAACATGAACATAGAACTACTATTGGGCTTTAACCATTCACTAAGCATATAATTTTTCTCCACTCCGTTTTAAGACATACCATCTTTCAATCTATATCTCACTCCATTAGGTCTTATTTAACTACGTAGTTTCAGTCAATCTCTACCTTTTTTTGTGTCGAACTCTTGGGAGCATCCAGTGGTTATCTCATAATGTATCCAAACCACCTCAATCTATACTCCCTCATCTTTTCACATACGATACTACTAATACCTTTCATCGAATATTATCATTTCTTATCTTATTCATCTTCGTATATTCACACATCCACCTTAACATCCTCATTTCTGCTACTCCTATTTTATGCTCATGTTGTCTATGTGTTGATTAGCATTCCGCTCCATATAGCATTGTCGGTTTTAGTTGTTCTATAAAATTTTCTTTTTAGAAATTTTTAAAATATATTACTTATACATATTTGATTTTTTAATAGTACAGTATAAAAAAATTGTCAAGATAGAGAAAATTTTATAAACCCCAATTAACTTAGACTAAAGGTGTTGTTGTTAATGTTAAGAGAAAATTTTGTAAGATAGACAAAACTTACTTTGATTATCCCTATGCCTCAATCTATATTACTTTTATAAACATTTGAAATATTGGAATTAGTATTTTATTTCATATCTCTTTTTTATTTAAATTAAAATAATGTGATAAAAATATTACTCTTTTGATTGTTAATTTTTAATGATATGTTACATTTATAAGTTCACATTGAAATTTTTACTCACTATAACATATCAATATGTAACTATTTATGATAATTTACTTAAAGTGTTTGTTTGAATGAGTCAAAGTGATATTGAGCTAAATTCTTTTAAAGCAAAGTCTTAATTTTAAGTTTTGTAGATGAAAAAAAAAAAACATAATTAAGAGGAAAGATCTATCAAAGGGGACGTTGTTGATTGGAAACTAGAAACTAATATTTGAAAGAAACAGTTGCCTAATTATAGTATTGATTTCGGAATATGTATATTTTAGACAAAATTAAAGAATACTCCATATTAATAACAAAATGATAACAAATTATTTATTTTTAACAAGATAAGAAACAAAAACTATAATAGAAACAAAACTAAAAACTAGCATATTAATAAAGAACAAAAATATACATAAACTTTAATAAGAAATGATATTTTTCCAATAATAACCAACAACAACGGAACTATAGTTTTTTTTAAGGAACCAAATATAAATATGAAATTAAATAATATCAAATTATAAATATAAAATAATATTTTAAAATATAAATAAATTAAAATTATAGAAAAAGTGATGAATTGTCATGTCTTGTCTTCTCCAAGAATGAAAATATAAGTTTAGTACTGTTAAATTTAAACACAAGTTTGTCTTGTCTTCTGCAAGAATGAAGATGGAAAGTCAAATTCATTATCAACTCATCTTCTACAAAAATGAAGATGAAGAGAGTCAAATTCACCATCAACTCATCTCAACTCTGATATGACTATCTTAGATATAGATATTTATGTATATCTAATTTTTGTGGAAACATAAATTGAATGATAAGCTACAACATAAGACTAAATTTAATTAAAAAAATATTATATGTTAGTCAAGATAATTTGAATAAGATTAAAAATCATACTAAGAATTCTACTAGCCAATATTTTTAAGATATTAATAAATTAATAAATAAAATTATAGAAATCACACTAAAAATATATTAAAATTACAATAATATACAGTAATAGCATTTTTAAATAAAAAACAAATCAATTTCATTTCTTTAATCAATGCACCTAACATTTGCCTTTTGAAACTTTTGCCAAATGCCAGTGGCTATCTGTTCTTTACACAGGTAATTGATGTACCCAAGACGTAAGGAACTTAGTAACAGACTCCAAAAAAAAGGAATAAACAGAGAACCCTTTTCCCGGCAAAAAAATTTAAATAATGTTATTTAAATAAAAAATTACACGAATATGGCAATTTCAAAAGTATGTACAAATCTACTGCGCTCAATCACGTCCTGGCTCGACGTGTTAAAACACGCCCCAGCCAGGCGTGATCCAGGTCCATTCGCGCCGTCCCCAGACGTGTTTGGTCACGTCTCCACCAGGCGGGATAGATGAGGCAGTCACGCCCCACCCAGGCGTGACCTTGCTCACTACAAACAAAAAACAACTTCATTATTACACGGTTAGAAATGCTGTGCATGTAGGCTGAGGTATTTATATATATAAGGAAGAAGCATGGTTTCAGTAATTCATGTGCCGAGGTGTCTAAAACAGGATGGAATATATTTACATGGAACAGTATAGTTTGCATGGCTGCCAGGATAGTTATATTAAACTAGCCGAATTAAAAACTATGTGAGAAA
>PYAF01001895.1:850616-921766 GCA_007407185.1 Glycine tomentella
TTCCCTCTTTTTTTTATGGGCAGTTGATGTAGAGAATAATATTTTATTCGGAAGTTTCGGTTCCTTATATAAGGAACGCGCTCCATTTTGTAAGAAACCGTTCCGCCACGTCACTCTGCTCCAATGGGGACGAAATCTCAAGATACGGTTTCTTAACCTAAGAAACGCAGTAAGCATCTCCCATTGGAGTTGCTCTTAAATTTCCTACAACAACAACACAATTAACACAACACAACACACAGAATTTGTATGTTAATGAACTCACGCACTGAAGATGAGGAACTGTGGCACGTTTATATAATAAGTGGAGAGTAGTAAGTGGGTGTAGTTAGTGGTTTGATTTCAATTAATAATAATGCATCAGTAAATGGCCAATGTCCCCACAATCGAATGAGCGTTGGGATGCTATTATTATTTTGCATTAAAAGCACCGCGAAATTCATGGCATTAACTATAGTGGTGTGATTGAGTACATCTGGACCTAATTTCAATGCAATGGACCACCCAAAATGTTTAATATTTTTTTTTAATAAAAAATGCTAGTAACACTCTATTTGATATTTTCTTTTTTAAAATTTTATTTGATTATAATCTATTAAAAATTATCATTCTTTAGTTTTAATTATCATTTAATGGTTATTTCTCATTATTTATATTAAATAAGAAACAAAATTTACCAAAGTTAATAATTTTAATAAATTTTAATTCATTCATAGAGAATCTTTGAGAGAGGTTGTTAAAGAAAATGTGCAAGCATTCCTCTTTTTAATATATATATATATATATATATATATATATATATCTTTTGGTCTTTATTATAAAATCTAATTAATTAACTCATCAAGATTAAAAAATTTAAAAAATTTAATTAATTTAATTAAAATATTATATTTATCTTAAATTAGTCCTTTTTCCCTCAAAATTATTTTTAAAAACAAAACTATATATAACAAACATTAATAAATTATATTTTTGGTCACGTCACTCTAAAAACAATTTTGTAATAAAAAATAATATAAAAAACATTTTAGATTAGATCATATAAAAAGCATCAAATCATACTTTTAATTTAGATCGATCTAATAAAGACCAAGGGAGTATTTTATTATTGTTTAACAAAATTTAAAAAATTAAGATAGAAATTTATTACATGAACAGTAAGACTTACTAAAATTTAAATTTTGTAATCAATTAATTTTAGTCAATATGATATAAAGAAAACATGTTTAAAAGAGTGTCTTAGAAAGTATATATAGCTAACATTTCTCAAGAAACAAATACTAATAAATTTTAAAATATAAATGTTAATTAAAAGATAAGAAAAAAATTAGAGACATTTTCATTGATTGATTGATTTATCTAAAAGAGGGATACATTTATATATAGTTCTAATTGATACTAATCAACAATACTATTTATCAATGTGTCAAACTCTCATTATTTAAAAGAAAAATTATAATTTTATAAATTATATATTTAACTCAACTAATAAAATCCTTAAACCATCCATCCTATAATCAGACCATATCCTGTTATGTTTTCCTGTAGCTTTGCGTACAATGTTTGGCAGCTATGTTTTGTGCGGGAGTGGGTAAGTAGGCTATGGCTAGTGGTGTGGCTTGCGGGATGAAAACAAAAATTAATAATCATTTCTAAATCTACAAAGCTATGAAAATAATCATTTTCAATCTAATAGATAACAACCTTGGGAGAAAATTATATTTTGAATTAAAATATATATAATAAAAATATTTATGGTCGTATTTTAGTCTTTTATTTAAGATTACAATGAAAGTTTTTTTTGAAAGAAAAATATTTTAAAAAATAATTAATTCACTATAATATAAAATAATATAATTCATATAAATTAAAAATGATATAAAAGATCTCTATTTTTTTGTTAGGCTAAATTTTCAACATTCATAAATATAAAAAATGTTTGGATTTAGCTTCTATAAAATAATCCTTTTATTTTCACAAAATTAAAATATATTATTTTTGGATTCAAAATAAAAGTTTATATTCATCACTGTCAGGGAAGAATGGCAACTACGGGCAATGGAGTAGACAGGTAAGCTGTTAGATGTTTTTGTCAGTACTTTTCAACCATTATTAGTTTCTCGTATACCACCCATCATAATTCGTACAAATGTATTCAACTAATTCATGTGTATAACAAATCATAATAATATAATGCATGTCTACATCAGTATACCAGTGGTGGTTTGAGGGTGTGCAAATGTAGTTTTTAATAATTTTGATAAAACTATAAAGAAATATTTTGGCCTTTTTTTATTTTGTTTTCTCTATTTTTATAAATTTACTGTTTCAAGTTTTTGATTCTACTTATATATTTAATTTAGTTTAAATTTATTGTAAAATTAAATAAGTTCCACTAAATAAAATGAATATATTTTATTTTTAAAAAAAAATTTATATTTATTATTGAATATATCTATCATCTATTTGAATTGTTAAATGATGTTGAAAGCATCTGTTTGAATTGTTAAATGATGTTGAAAGACACGAAGTGTCAGGAAATAACAAGGTTAGTGCTTGTCACTACAAACAAAACCCATTGCCCATGGTTACAAATAATTTACATGATCGAGAAAACAGATAATTTACATGAGACTAGTGCCTGCTTGCTATCCAAATAAGAAAGTATCAACAGTTGTCCAAACTAAAACGATCGATTCCCCAACTGGGTGTCCTAATATATCACAATCCATAAAATGTCAATAATGCACCAAATATAGGGCAAACGATTATTCATTGAACAATTAAAAGATTCTACCGTGCTCCTCATTCAAATCTCTCTTGTCCCCGACACAAGGCCTAATAATAGATCATACACAGCAAAAATACTACAAAACTTCAAAGAAATATTTATCTATACTTTCCTCTTTTATCTAAGAAAAATCACTCTAAAGATTTTTAAAAAAATGTCTATAATATTTGGGAAACAACAGTGGCCAATCTCACCTACTGGGACAAGTCTTCGTTGTTGTAAATATGCCACACGACAATGACCTTCACCAGATGTTGTATCTGAACGTGCAAAATATTACCATGCAGAGATGCATGCTATTTGTTCTAACCTTCCTCTGGGGCTTTTGCATTGCCACGAAGCATCTCGCTAAAATTTCCCAGCATGATGCGCTTGAAGTGTCTTCTGCTGGCGATGGTGCCCGCATCTTTGGGAGACACAGTTGCTTCTGATGGTGGCTCTGTGGTTTCTTTCTTTCCGAGCAATCCACTCTCATCAAAGAAGCTGGTGACTGATGATGGAAGGCCAATATGAGCACCCATCACCTTACTAAAAGACTCAAAAGTTCCTCCTGATCTTTCCTTCACAATAATTTCAAGGGCTTATTTGTGTGCTGGATCCAATGCATCCAAGTCTTTCAAGAGATTCTGTATAGCAGGCAGGAACAAGTCTCGAACGCTATTTGCAGGAAGATCTACACGAGAACGGGAATGAAATGTAAAAAATAAGCAAAATAAAATTCTCCATGGGAAATTAAAACTAGTATACTGACTTTTATACCTCATGGTTCAATTTTAGACTGTAGCTTAAGGGTGTAACTGAGTAGAGTTGAACTTAGAAGTTTAGGCTTTGCTTGTAAAAGAACATACAAGGCTGCTTATGCTTGACTCGTTTATTTAAAGAAGCCAAATTTAAAGGTTTTGGCACAAGAATTAAGAAATACAATTAGTATGTTAGATTTCATAAAAATTATTGTGCAATTTTGTAATATATCCCTTGGCTTTCATATTAATTATATTCTCTCCTAAATACCTTTTTTTTCTTTTCTCATTCCAAAATAAATGGGAAGGGATATAATAGAAAAAAATTAAAGCTTCATTGATATTGTAAAATGACAATAAAATGGAAAAAAGAAAGTGCTAAATCGTCAAACAAAATAATAGAGGTAGTATATGATAAACATCTCGGTCTTAAAATAAGAGATTATCTCTTAAGATTATTATCTCTATACCTCAAACACTATAATTTCAACAACAAAAAAAGAGCACATTGGGGTTTGTGGACACAAGATTAATATAACTTTTAAATGAGTAAACCTGTAGCATCCAGAGCACGGATTGCCTCACAAAATGCATTGGCTCGACGCTTCAAATCACTTGATGAATTTGGCATAGCTTTAAGTTGGGAAATCTTGGACAAAAGATGTGTGCAAGTTAAAGAAACAAACAGCAAAATTTCAGAGATCTTGAAAGCCAACAAAATAGTAACTAAGTAAATCAGACAAAATGGTTATGACATTAAGCATTTTTCTAAATATATTATATTCAGAAACAAGGTTAAGGATATAATCTCTAAGTCTTTCTGTGGTATGTGGTACCGCAACCACCAACGCACGAATAACAGGAATAGTAGCTTCATGGGAACCATCTTCAAGAAAAGTATCCATTTGAACACGTATCAAGGTTAAGGATATAATCTCTAAGTCTTTCTGTGGTATGTGGTACCGCAACCACCAACGCACGAATAACAGGAATAGTAGCTTCATGGGAACCATCTTCAAGAAAAGCATCCATTTGAACACGTATCTTGTCAACAATCTGGAAAATATTTTATTTGATCAGCAATTTGAAATGTGGAACTGCATTAGCATCAAAATTTAATCAGAAAACAGGGAGAAATATTGGTGATAGATACCATCTCATTTTTGAAGTGTTGAGCCACAGCACCAAATGCATCTATGCTGGCATATTTTACAGTCAGGTTTTGGTCAGATCCAAGAGTAACAAGGGCAGGCAAAACATGAGTTGAAGAAACCTTTGCATCAATGTGTGGCACCTATTAATGAACTCCCCTGTGTTAGTTTTTGCATATGTAAGAGATGCAACAAAGAAATAAGGAAACAATAAGCTTACAATAACTTACAGCAACTTAGCAGCATTTACTTTGATGCTCGCGTTAGAGCTGACGACCATTTCCCATAGTATATTAAATATCATACCATGGTTTTCTTCATATATGCTGCATTGCAAAGAATGCTCATTATGAATATTGGAGAAAAATACAATAAATTTTAAGAATGTTTATGGTGCTAAATGCTAATTATACCATATGAAGCGGATAGCATTAACAATCTCAGGAGTGTGCTTGGTTGGTTGATTCTGCATGGAATTGTCTTCTAGTAGAAGCTTCCTCAAATATTCTGCTAACTGTTTGTGTTTTCCAGGAGCACTCAAAACCCCAGCCAATAGAAGCGGAAGGACACACATTGTAGAGCCTATCAGCAACAGCAGACCTTGGTCTCAAACCTACAAGTGAAAAGTCAAATACCAAGTAATTATGTGAAAAAATCACAGAAATATTGAAGAATTGATTACCTTTAATTCTTGAATGGATGGAAGTAGGAAAAAATGTCAAATCGGCATCATCCCCAACTGCTACTAAAAATACTGGAAGCATTATGCATGTCACGTAGGAATCCCCAAAACTTTCAGAAACAGATAACAAAAACTGTGTTTAAATGACTTATGTCAGCAAAAGCTCCGAAAAAACAATGATCAGAAGTCAAAAATAATTAAATTAAAAACTTCAAAAAACTTGCCCCCTATCAAAAAATGGAAACCATTAAAGATCATTAACAGCTTTGACAGTGTGGTCAAACAGTTTATCATTCAGCAGTGTATGTAAATGTGCTACGCATGTCCAGTGGAATGCATATAGATTACAACATGAATCAACAAGATTCAGATGGAAGGATGTGATGTGACATAAAGATTATAAAGGTAATTGCCGTAAACCATTCTTGCTAAGCTTACCTAGCATACAATTCAAGCAAAGCAGTAGATAGCACAGCTTTTGTTTGACAAGTCTGAGTAAAATCTATTACCCATTCCCAAGTCTGAGTAAAATCTTGAGTTTGACAACATTAGATAATACTATCCAAGACCCAACATCCCACACCTAAAATAAAAAAGTAAAATAGCATAACATAATTCATATATTCCATGTGAGTGGTTCATGGTCCATACATGAAGCTACTACAGCTGATGAGTGTAACTAGTTTATTTCCCAAGCGCTCCATCTCTCGACGTCCATATATCACTCTCTCAGCCTCAGCCCCATTCATTCAATACTTGTTACTACTTAGGTGCCATCTCACATGTTTACTTAATACCATGCTCTCCGCTGTCGGAAGCACTCCACCTGCGTAAAAATAGGTACATGCCTTGTAATTTTCATCCTCATGAATTTTACGTTTTAGTTTTTGCTAAATAATATGTTTTTGGTTATGGTAAGTTAACGTTCTTATTTTTTTTTTATCTTGTAAGTTTTTTTCCCCCTACATTTTAGTCGTTATAACTTTGCATTTTTTTAATTTGGGTTCATGTTAGATTTTTTTTCGTTTTTAATTCGTGTAAATTAGTATTTTTCTAGTTTTTGTTTTAATAGGATTTTAATTTTTTCTATTATAATCATCATAAGTTCAATGAATCAAAATTGAAAAAATATAAATTTATAAGGATTAAAAATAAATAAAATATTTTATAAAGATCAAAATTAAAAAAATATATACGGCCTGAGACTAATTTTTTTAAAAAAACTTGTGGGAACCAAAAATTAAAAAATACTAAGTTACATTAAAATAAAAAAACATATCACTTTCTCACTAAAGTTTAAAAATTTTCCTTTAATGTTTTATCATTTGTTACACTAATTTGGTTGGTCATCTTGTTCAGTGAAACATTAAAAATTGTGAAAAATATCATGTCATATGAACATTTAGCACGTTAGTTAAGATTAACATCAATAGTTGCAAAATAGTTAATAGAAAGACTATTTTTTCCTAATATAATCATTTAAAAGATTGAAATTATATTTTTTTTAATTTAAGAGACTATCTACATGTTTAAATTAGGATTTACATTTGATCAAATTTTCACATTAATACATGCTAAAAATTAATTTTGTGACTTGTATTTGAGTTATGTGAATGTGAATTTAAACACGCTATAAATTTCCATCAATTTAGGTTAAATTGTTCTTTTCACCTCTCTTTTTTAATTAATTTGTTCAATGCAATCTCTTTATTATTAAAAGTATTATTAAGTTCAAAATTTACAAAATTGAATCAATGTTATCTTTTCCATCCCATTATTAGTAACATTGTTAGCAAAGTTGGGCACGTGTCCATTTGACAAATTTTGTCCAACTGAGCACTTCACCATCACATGGGACTAGGCTAAAATCATTAGTGAGAAATCAAGCAAGAAGGACCACATTGCATATATTTTAGCAATTAGAGAACCTCATCAAACATTTTAATAATAAATAGACCAAGTTTTTTTTGGATTACATAAATAGACCAAGTTAATTAAACACATTAAAAAAATAAAGAGATGAAATGAGTATTTTAAGTTTTATAACATTGAAAACACATTTGAACAATATTGATCCATATATAAACCATTATAATTTGTTCTGTAATAATGGTAACAAAAACTGTTGCTTCATGTCTGCAGGTCCATGTGAGTTTCTTTTGTCACTAATCAAAGCAATTTTCTATCGGAGAGACATAGCATTTTTTTTTTAAAGTAATGAGATAGACATGCATAGATCAAATAACATAGTGCAATTTTACCTTTCAGTTGAAAACATATGTTTAGAATAAAATAAAGTTTACAAAAACATTCAGACTCTTACTTTTACAAAATTAAATTTATAAATCATTAAATTTACTTTGCAGTTCATACCTCATATTTTGTTGAAGTCCAAACATGTACATAGTGATTCCACAAGATATCTTTCACATTACGAGAACAAGAAAGGATCACAGCAATGAGGTGAAGGCCCATATGAGCTTATGATATTTCTTCATTAATTCTCTTATTTGTTAAATAAAAATATCAAATAGTATTAATTATGTATTCTCGGCGTCGGCGTGTATATTTTGTTCATGTCAATATACAGTAGTTGAAAGAAAGACAAACTTGTCGATCTTAACAATAAATGGTCTTTATCTAAACTACGTAAAAAAGTCCTTTATTATTCTTTTTTTTTTAATTTCATTATTCTATTCTAGCAGGAGTTTTTGGTTTATATATATACTTGGTCGGTCTATATAATTTATATAGACCAAGTTATTAAAAAGGATATGTTATAGTTTAATATAAAATAAATACAAAATTAAGCATGAATTTTTGTGTCAATGTATCTTTAAAATCATGATATTATTTACACAATTTATTTATACCAACTATATAGAAGAGATTTTCCAATAACATATAGTGTTGGTTGGGATAGGTCATCTTTAAATATTATTATTTAGCCACTTGGTGGTTACATTTAAGAGACCCACCCAGTTTGATGGTCTTGCATATGAAGATGCGGCCCATACTTGGGCCAATGATTTCTGGTGGCAAAGCTAGGAACGACTTTAGAAAATGCATAAATTATCAAATTTATCTTTGTAAGAATAAGATGTTGATAAATTGATCCCAAAAATTAAAAATAAAAATTAATTTTTAAATGTGTAAATAATATAATAAATTAGTCTAATAGATAATTTAATAACAAATTAATCCTTAAATTTTGTAACTTAATAATAAAGTGATTATTAAAAAATATAATTTATTGTCAAAAATTAGTCCTTAAATATTTTAATTTAATGATAAAATAATTATACAAATTTAATGACAAGACTATTTGTTGCATTTTTTGTATATTTAGAATTAAATTTGTAATTTTTATCTTTTTAGAACTAATTTGTCTTAATATCATACTTTTGGAGATGAATTTAATTATTTAACCTTAAAAAAGTAAGTGATAGATTAATAGAAGAGATCAAGAGAGAGCCTAAAGCTATGACAAAAAGTAAAACTGTTTTGTTGCATATTGTCGTTTTGTTCAGCATGGTTTTGACAGCATTCATTTCACTCTTATGTTCATTTTCTGCCATTCCCTTTATTAATCACTATCCTATTACTGGAATCCATTTTATTTTTATCGTGATGTATAGGTATAAAGTGTGTACTTCATCAAAGAATTTTACTGATTATTTTGGTAAAATATCTTTTTTCGATCATATTTTTTCATATAAGACTTGAAATCAAAAGTTTATTTTACTTATCCTTTCAGTCTAGTTCTAATCAAAACAATAATATAATATTGGTTGGAAATCAAACTATGATTTTTAAAATTAAACTAAACCTATTAAAAAATCCTTACAATATTTGAAAATCCTTAAAAATATAACCCTAACAAAATCTTAGTCGGAAATACAATCAAGAGTAAGATTGTTTCAAATTAAGTAATAGTTTTGATTTTGGATTCTAAGTATATTGATGCATTAAATACTTAGAATGAATTTTTTTTAGTGATGATGATTCTACTCATAGTTATTTTTTAAGAGAATACTTGTAATCTATAAAAGAAAATTAGGGAGTGAAAAGTTATTCAAATAGAATTAATTGCTCTAGCGTTGAAGGACAAGTCTTAATTATAGCAGAAATTTGTTTTACTAGAAGAAACATTAGAGAGCACAATTTTCAATTTTTTACTGCTAGCAAGAGTTTACAACTACTATGGAACAGACAAACTAACGAAAATGAAAAGTAGGTGGTCCCGAGATATATTTGAAAAACTAAAAATTGGGACATTAAAATGTAACGAAAATTTTATAAAAGAAATAAGAAAGGGACAACAAGCGATGTGTCCAATTCCAATACCAGCCAGTCATTGATACTCCCTCCCTCTTGTTACATACGTTCTTGTTTAGTCCATTTGAGCATAGAATTCTCAACCACAATTTTAACCTTACTTTTTTAATTTTATCAGCTAACCAGGCATCAAGCACAGTCTCAGGTATGCACTTGCTTCCTTTTTGATGTCTTCATATATATCACTGTTTAGATGTCATGTCACATAGTGGTTAGCTCAGGTAACAGAAAGAATTTGCTTCATGTTGGTGTTCAATTGAAACTGATATCTTAGGATAAACTAAAAATGAACAATTCTGATTATCTGAATTAAGCTTATATAGTATTGGCAACATTTGTTAATACCTTGGCAAAATCAGATGGATGGTGCAGAGCTTGGTAGCAAAAGAGTTGGATCAGTTAAAGCTGCTGTTAACTTCTATGATGAGAAGGTATGTTTAGCTTCAGAGAACAGAAGCAAACCTCTCTTTATGTATTTGCAATTTGTGAACTAGTGAGGGATTTTTTTATTAAATCTTTGTAATTTTTTTTCCTCTCAAAATTCTCAGAAGCCCTCTCCAAGAACAAAGGAACTCCACAGAGCAAGAAGGGATATTGGAAGGTACAAAGAGAGCAAATCCAAGAACAAAGGAACTCCACAGAGCAAGAAGGGATATTGGAAGGTACAAAGAGAGCAAATGGACTGCAGAATCTGCAAAAGCTCAAGCAGAATCTGAGCTTTCGAATGCGAAGACGACAGCAAACCATCTTTCTTCTATGATTGAGGAGTCAAATTACAAGGCAAAACCACAAATGAGAGATGTAGAAAGACTAGAGAAGTGGGGGAAGGGCCAACGTGGGACAATTGTTGTTGCAAAGAGGAATAAGAATTTTGAATATGCACAAGTCATGAAAGAGTTGGAATATCTCAAAAAGGAACTGTTCAAGCTTAAGCTTGATGTGGCTTCTGTGATGGAACAGAAATCGCGGGCAGAGAAGGAAATTGAAGCATCAAACTCGAAGATGCTATCATGTTTAACAACTGCAGAAGAACTAAGAAGGGAGATTGAGGAGGCCAACGAGGAGCAAGTACTTGCTGAACTAGCCAGGATTGAGGCTTTGAAAGAACTGACAGATATTGAGACCCAGAGAAAACAGGAAGCAAAAGAATTTTCATTCAAATTGGAAAGCACAAGGAGAAAGTTGAAGGAGGCCATTGAAGAGATTGATGAGTCAAAGGACCTTGAAATGAAATTGGCTGTGACAATATCAGATGTTGATTTCTTGCAGAATGAGTTAAAGTCAGTTAAGGAAATGGATAAAAGGCTTCAAGGAGATGGGAGTGCAAAGCAATTGGAAGGAAGTTTCAGGAAAGGGGAGGAATCAGAAGACTCTATAGAGTTACAAACTATAACAGAAGAATTGGAGGCAGCTAGGAAAGAATTAGCTTTGGTTAGAGAAGAAGGTTTCCAGTTTATGGCCTCTATGGATGTCATAAGAAATGAGTTGAAGCATGTCACTGCTGAGACAGATAGGTTGAAGAAGAAGGAAAGGAAAGTAGACTCAACAGTTCAAAATCTCAATTCCAAGATTTTGAGAGCAAAGTCTAAATTAGAAGCTGTGTCTGCTGCTAAGGAAAAGGCCAGATCCATAGTCATGAGTCTGTCTCATACTCTTGAAAAGCTAAAGACAGAAACAGAAGAAGCAAAAAAGGAAAATGAGGATGTAAGCCAAGAGGTTTCAGCCACCAAGGAAGAAATTCAAAAAGTTGAGTTTGAGATAGACATGACCGAGGAAAGATTGCAAGGCATCATGCAAGAGCTAGAAGTAGCCAAAGCATCTGAAGCTCTGGCCTTAGAGCAGCTGAAAACTCTTACTGAGAGTACCATGAGAGAAAGAGCTTTAACAACACAGTATAGTTCCATGATCACTATCTCAAAATTTGAGTATGAGTATCTAACAAATCATGCAGCCTCAGCAGAAGAAATTGCTGATAAAAAAGTAGCAGCAGCTGAGGCATGGATTGAAGCTCTCAAGGCCAGCGAGAAGGAAATACTGATGGAAACAAAAATAGCTCAAAGAGAACTCAAAGAAACAAAATTGGAGCAAGAGCCGGAGGTTTACACCAAAGAGAAGATGCTTTCAAGAAGAGTTAGTAGTAGTGAGGAGCTTGACAATTGGCCAAGAAAACACGAGAAGAGTTCATCCAAGAACTTCCAGATAGCCTTGTCTAGAAAGAGCATCAAACTTAATGGCACTATAACTCCTGCAAGGGGAGCAAAGTTTCAGAAGACTGCTTCACCTGCAGCTCGGCATATCAGTCCTTTTACTATTAAGAAGAGAAAGAAGGCAGTACCAAATTTGACAAACCTTTTTAGGGGAAAGAAAAACACTAGGGATACATAGTGAATTCAAAATAGAAAAAGTGATAATTATGGTTCTTAATCACAACTAAAATTTAGAAGCAGGGAAGAGTGTGTGTGAGGCAATATATCTATTCGTGATTGCCATGTAATTCCCATCACAGAACCCATGTTCTCACCATGTCCCTTTTTCCCTTCCTTTTCATAATATCATTCCCACATGGCTCAAGTGTTTTTCATCATTGTTCCATTCATAACAACGATAAAGGATTTTACTACTAATTACTAAAACAATTTTTTATTTTGGAATTGTAAAAAATAGCTGATAATTGATTATTGATGCACATGTGGTGCTATTTAGAGTGTTAGCTGCTAACAAATTTTATCAGAAAATAATTCTAAATAAATGTCCATTGGAGCAAGATTTTTTTTGTTCTTCGAGGAAAGGGAAGGATAGAATATAGAATCCAAAATATCCAACTAGCTATTCGTAAGAACTTTATACCATATGATCCATCATCTCAATGTTATAAAAGGGTTGTATTATGTGTTTTGAAGGCAAAAAGCAGTTCCATTTGTTCAGCTTGGAATGCTAAAAAGTATAGGATTTTCTTTCTTTTACATCAAAAGTGAGATTAGTTTTGTTGTTCCATTTGCTCAACTAAAGGAAGTGTGTATTTAAAATGTTCTAAGTCAAGCCTTAACCTCATTATCGTAAAGGAAAAGTACCATCAAATGTACCACTCTTCCTAAAGGAAAAGTTAAGAAACTAAAAAGAAAGTCTGCAAAATCTTCTTTTCCTTGAGCATACAGTATCTTGCCATTCGATTTTCTCTGCATTATCTTCACATCAATTTTTCCACTAGCACTTGCATTAAAATCACAGGGAGGAAGTATCATCTTGTTATATCTCTCAAAACACAGTTTCTATTCTAGGAATGCGTCTGTCAGAGTTTCCTTTGAGAGCAAACAACACTTCAGCAGATCCATTACCTGTACAAAAGATAAATCAATCTATAATCATCACAACTTCAAATCAATTTATAAAGTCATACATAATAAAAAGGAATTTTGATGAAACATAAAGTGCAAGTTAAGGAAGTGTAAATAAAGAAACCTCATTCTCAGTTATAGTCACAGTCATTTCATTCACTAAAGACACATCTTCTATTCCATAATTCTTGAGCAGATTAAAAACACTATCCAAAGAGTCTGGCGCAACTTTGAGATCATCTGTGATTATAAAAGTGGCATTTCTCTTAACAAAACCATCAAAGGCATTAGGTCATTCAGAAGAAATTGGTTTTGCCAATGTGTTCCCACAACTGCATATTTTATTTCTGTAAGTGCTTAATAAGACCGTGCTACTGTGTCGACAATTGATTAAGTGGTTACATACAAAGTATTCTGTGGGCGGTGTGTCGTCGATATTTAGCCTCAGCTTCTTGCAATAAGCTTCGAATGAGTTCCTGGGTTGCAGTAGCATTTCTTTGCACGTATCTGTGCAGAGATACTCTTTGTCCAAATTTTTCACATTTCGATAGAGTGGGCTCAGTGATCCAACCTCAATTGGCTGCATATTTGATTTCTCTTCAGCCACAAGTCTTGCAATGGTTCCTAAAGTCAATGCTAAGAAGCTAAACAGAACATCCACGAAATCCTTTATTGCCTGGGCAAAGAACACTTTAATTCTTTCTTTGTTTACTATAAGCTTTAAGGTAACTGGATACCCGGTTTCAATAGCAGCCATGGTAGTAGCAGGCAATAAAGGAGATTCTAAGAGTGCAATTCTTTTGTTTTTGGTTGACAAAAGCTTTTTAAAGAGTTTCAACTTTCAAGTGTTTATATAGAAAACGTAGAGTCACTTTGACTCTGCCTTTAATGAACCAATTGGGTTACAGATGTGCATTGTGAAGAGAGAATTATAGCAGGGAGTGGGACTGATCAAATATGACTGGTCACTTTATTTTCATCTTCGCATGCTGTGTGACTGTGTCCATTGGCTTTTCACTTGCAAATTTGGTGCCATATTTTATGAAGTCACACTTTGTACAATGAAACAGTTTGATTATGAAACGTGTGCTAAGCAACTTGAAATTGAAACATATGGTTCTTATAGAATATTTATAGAAGATGCGTTAAATAAAGATTTTTAAGTATTAAGAAAATATTATTTTTAAGTTAAATTAAGAGATAGTATTGTATAAAAAGAGAGACAAAATGAGAGCCACCAAAAATAAATTACTAAGAACTTCATAAACAGATTCTCTGGTCTTAGCCAACTGTTCAGCTCCCTTTCCTTGAAAATTGAAACGACTGCGGATGCACATTTCCTATAACCAAATTATTGCATCATACGAAGTGACTTCATAAAAAGTGGCACAAAATATGCAAGCAAAAATTCTCTTCGTTAACTTCCCTTTCCTTGAAACTGTCTTCACAATGCACATTTCCCGAAAAACGGATCATTAAAGACAGATTCAAAGCGACTCAACATTTTCGATCAATATAAATAGTTGAAAGGCTTAAGAAAGTTACAGTATTTTCAAGATTTCAAAAACAGCAAGAAAATTGTATTAGTATACCCTTAGATTTACTAGAAAATGACTTCCTTGAAGAACCTATGTCATTTTAATAATTTGAAAAGTTGGAGACCAAATGATGCAATTCTCGAAAAGCTAAGAGCAACCGGTTTTGACAATTTAGCTAGAATTTCTTCTTCTGTGGTTACAGATGTTAAACTGTTATCATGCATCTTTGACTTCTATGATAAACGCTCCTACTCTTTCAAATTCGGTAAGGATATTTTATTACCAATTGGGTTGACGGATGTTCTTCATATACTAGGTTTGCCTATAAAGGGCAAGCCTATAATTGAAAATGAAACATCCATGACGCCTCAAGAAGTGGTAATGAAATATTTGGGACGGAATTATTGTAAAACAAAAAGAAGTAAAGGTGTAAATTATGATACATCCACAGTTGAATTATCTTGGTTAAGAAATAACTTTATGCATGGCGGCGACTTATCCCAACAAGTTAGGGCTTATGTCCTATATGTTTTGGGATCTATTATTTTTCCACGATCTAATGAAGTCAATGTCTATTACTTATTACTGTTGGAAAACATTGATGACATTGGATCGTATGCATGGGGAGCAGCTTGTTTGGTGAATATTCATAATGCTCTTGAAAAAGGAAAGGAAAAAAAAGAGAAAGGAAAACCTTTAAATGATTTGCCCTTTACTACCATTCTTGTTCAAGTAAGTTTTGTAATTTCTGCTATAATATTTACTTTTTGTATTGTATTGTGTTTTGAATATATGTTATTTATAACAATTTTTTTGTTAAATGTACATGCAGATTTTTTTGCTTGAACATATTCCGAAACTACGGAACCATTGCCTACAATATCTTTTGAATCATCCCTACTCTGTAACTCAAGAAGAGTTGCTGTCCAACAATTTTGTAGAGAGGGGCTTTCCATTGATTAATAAATGGGCTGAAAAATTTGTTAATAAAACCCGTGTTAACGGATTGGAAAAATTATATATTGATACTCTGAAGGATATTGAGTTTAATGATGTAAGTTTATAAAAATACCCCTCTTATTGTAAATGAAAATCGTTCTTTATCTGTTGACTTGATAATGAATTTGTATTGTTTTTGTTGTTATTACAGATTATTTGGAACCCATATGAAGAAATAAATCTTCCTGAGGCTTATTTGTGTCATAGGCATCTAGCAGCATGCAGGACAGTTTTAATTTTTTGGAATGCTATTACATATAATTGTCCTGATCGATGCCCACAAAAGTATGGCTTGGATGCGACGCATGAGTGCAAGACCATGCCACTGCCCAGGAAGATTAATAATAAGGCAAAAAGAGGTCACCGGTCTAATTGGTTAGAAAAAGGCCAAGATTATATTAAAGACTGGAATTCTAAAAGAACCTGCATTCTTCATTATGGTATTTCTCTTTTTTCAATTCCTTGCAAGTTATTTAAAAATTACATTTTATTTGTTTTCATGTTAAAGCATTAAATTCATTAGTTGCATTAGCTTTCTTTTGGTTGATAGGTAATGATTTAATCGCGATGTTGTTTTTGTTTCTTCAAACTCAGACTCAGATTGCTCTATTGAGGGTGTGTGGGAGGATGATGAGCATGATGATGAGCATGGTAATGAGGATAACATGCAGGATGAGGAAGGAACTCAAGAACATGGTGGAAATCTAGACCTTATGCTGTTGAATCCCTTTCCACCTCTCCCACCAATGAATGGTATGCATATATAATTTTCCATCTCCCTGAAAGGATTTATGAAACTTGGTAGGAGTTTAATAAATTTCATATGGTTTTTTTGTGGACAAAAGTGGATAACATGCAGGATATTGAGGAGGAAGGAAATCAAGAAGATATCCTGGATGTCGTTCCACTTACCACCCTGTTTCCCTCTCCACCTCCCTCAACAATGAATGGTATGCATATATAATTTTCCATCTCCCCGAAAGGATTTATGAAACTTGGTAGGAGTTTAATAAATTTCATATGGTTTTTTTGTGGACAGAAGTGGATAACATGCAAGATAATGAGGAGGAAGGAAATCAAGAACCCTCTACACCTGACCCACTAATGAATGGTATGCATATATAATTTTCCTTCTCCCCCAATAATACATCGTATGCATATAATTTTCTTTTAGTGTGAAAGGATTTATGATACTTAGTGTCATATTTTTTTTTTGGACAGTGAGAAGATCAAATAGAATCCGCAATCCAGTTTCGTGATTTTCTCCTTCTGAAGAAAGACAATCGTGCAAAGGGAAAAAGACCCAGAAAGGAATAAGAGGCAAAAGGTGAAGTTGTCTGCATCCAATCAATTTTAAATTGCCATCTTACTGGTCCTCAATTATGTTTTCATCTCATTTTTGTCTAGATAGACTAGTGCTAGTTACCTAGTCAATGAAAAAACTAATTTCACTTATTCATTTTGTTTTATATCGCAGTAAATGATGATTAAAGGGTAATCAACTTCCCATCTAAATTTTTCTGTCACCCATTTACCTATGTACCCCCGTTAGTACAATTTGCACTATGTATTCCGGGTGTACATAGGGTGCTAACTTGTTTACTTGTTTTTTTCCTGAAAGTGGTTTGCTGAAATTAGGCAGATTATAGTAAACTGGTTTGCTGCTATTTTTTTTGGTTTGCTTCTGTTTTATATCATGGTTTGCTACTGTTTTATATCCTGCCATCTTTTTTTTTTTTGATTGGCAAAGATAAATATATATATATATATATGTGTGTGTGTGTGTATATATATATATATATATATATATATATGAGAACAAAACAGTACAAGAAGTACTACAGAATTACAAGCTTAGGAAAACAAAACCAGAACAGAGGTGGCTTTAAGCCAAGGGGTGCAGGAAGCCAACATAGTTTTGATTGCTTTCCAGAATTATATCCTGCCATCTAATTGTTTTTGATAAAAATAATGTTGGTTCTGTTAGAAGTTACTGTATAAGATCCTTTAATTTGGTATAATTGATGCGAGTATCTTATTTATTTCAAATAATGCTGTTATGACTTATGACAACTTACTGCACTTTTTAACTTCCCTTTACAGTCAATGGCTCTTTTCTGCATTCTTTAGCAAAATTAGGCCCAGGCACCCAGCCAAGCTTAGGGCAGTTCCAGTGGTGGAGCAATCAAGAAATGAATCCAGACTGAAGAAATAATTAGAAGTTTGGATTATTATATAATTTTTAAGACATTTCTGTTGTCACATTACTCATTAATTTCTATTCCTTTAATTCCTTTAGCACAGCACCTTTTGATCCGTCGTTGCACATTTCGTGGACTGATATTTATTTTCTTAATCTGTATCTTCCATCATATATGTATTTTCTTAATCTTGCTGCTGTCCGCTCCTTGAACAAGTTAGAGTTTATCAAGAGACTTGTTTTTGCTGATTATCTAGTGAAATTAGCTTTCGTTTGCCGTATTTGATAGGCTTTATATCTATTCTCTTTAGAATAATAATATTAAAGCCACTATTCTCTTTAGAATAATAATATTAAAGCCAATCTCTTAAAAAAAATATCATGCTCGTTACTAATTTTTCTTATAATTTGAGATAAAAGATGCTTTCAGTATGCTTATAAGAATGTTGATTATGTAAATTTAAATGTCACTGTGTGCAAGTACTGTTAGACTAATTTATTATTAATATTTTTATTATCTTGAAGTGTAATACTAAAATAATAAAATAATTAATGGTATGGAATTATAGGTAACTTATAGTACTCTTTTTGACACTTTTATTTTTTACTATTGTTTTTGTAATTAATTGAAATTTTTTAAAATAACAAATTTGATAAACTTCATCTCTAAATCATCAGGAGAAAACTTTGTTAAATAATAAATGAAATCCATCAAAATTAGTAATTTTTAACAAATTTCAATCAATCATAAAAAGCCTCTTGAAAGCCTCCAAAGAACTGCTTCAAAATAACATGTCAAATTCTCAAATTTATTTCTATCTATAGCATTAAATAGGCTTTGTAAAAAATATTACTCGAACTAAGGTCGAAACAGAGAGGCAGAGAGGCTAAACATTAAATAGCCTCTACATTCCACCACCCAACTGTTCCGTTCCCTTTCTTCGAAACAACTCTCCATGCACATTTTCAAACCAATCTGTTTAATTATATATGGAAACAACATGCAAAGTTAAAAATAAAGTGACCATCATATTTGATCAGTCCCTGCTATACTTCTCTTCACGATGCACATTTCTAGACAACATGATTCATTAAAGACAGTCAAATTGACTCAACATTTTCAATATATTGTACTAGTAACTTGAAACGCTTAAGAAAGGTTTTGTCAACAAAAGAAATTTATTTACAAGATTTTAGCAAAAAAATTACTCTCTCGTAAGCTTGTTGATTGCTTTGTACCATGGCTGCCACTAAAACGGAGCAGAAGGTTACCTTGAAGCTTATGGTAAGCAAAGAAAGAAATAAAGTTTTCTTCACCGAGACATAGTATTTTGTACGTAACGACTTGGTCAATTGTCAACACAAAATACAGGTTTTATTAAGCACCTCCAGAAATGAAGGATGCAGATGTGGGAATATGTTGGCTAAACCAATTTCTCCCAAGAGTGAAAGCTCTAATCTCTGTGATTGTTTTGTAAAGACTAATGTCACTTTTATGATCACGGACGATTTGAATGTCGTGCCAGACTCTTTGGATACTATTTTTTATCTTCTCAAGAATTATGGAATAGAAGATGTGTCTTTAATGGATGAAATGATTGTAACTACAACTAAGATTCAGGTCAGCTTTCTTTTATTTACACTTCCCTTTCACTTGCATTTCATATTGCTTCAATTCCCTTCTTGAATTTAAGTGTGTTGCAAAACTTATTTTGAATGAAATTGGTTTCACAAAACTATTTTTGGTTAATTTATATTAGAGTCATTTATGTTTAAATGTTTCCATTTTAAAAGCCAATACCTAAAATTACTATTAGAAATGTAATTGGATAGGAGTTTGTTAGCAAAAGGGTTCGAGGCTTGGTACAATCACTTTGTAAATACCTCACTCATTTCTATTGAATATAAGTTGGTGGCTCATTACTTGATTACTCACGCACCCATCATTGATAGTTTTTATTACTCACTCATCATTAATTGGAGTATCTCACATAAGGCTCACATGCGGCAAAGATAAGTTAAATGTTAAGTATACTTTACAACTTTCCCGTAATAGGTGTTCAACTTCATTTAGACTCAAGTAGTCTATTTGCAAGGATTTATTTAAACATCCATGTTGGAGCACTAATGCTTTAACTTGATAAAAATGACTCCTGATATTGATTTAAACACTCATTACTAGGATGATGGTTTGATGATGGAATGCAACAAGGGAAAAATGTATTAATGAGAAAAAAATACAAGCTGTTACTTTTATATAGGAAAGGGAAAAGTTACTATTAGTAAGACAATTACGATTAATTAGAAGGAGATTACCAATAAAAGAATTGGAACAAGGGTTCATTTCGAAGACTTTTGGGAATTCAATATAGAATAATAAATGATTCATAATAAACAAGATTTTATTAAATGAAGGGCATAATAAGAATACTATAATTAAATAAAATGAAAGTTTGTTAATATTTGCTTATATTTAAGTCCGGAGGGAATATGGTTCTTATGAAATATTTCTAAAAGATGTGTTAAATAAAGATTTTTAAGTATTAAGAAAATATTCTTTTTAAGTGAAATTAAGAGTTAGTATTGTATAAATAGAGAGATAAAATGAGAGCCACCAAAAATAAACTACTAAGAACTTCATAAACAGATTCTCTAGTCTTACCCAACTGTTCAGCTCCCTTTCCGTGAAAATTAAAACGACTGCGGATGCACATTTCCTATAACCAAATTATTTCATTATACGAACTGACTTCATAAAAAGTGCACGAAATATGCAAGCAAAAATTCTCTCTCTTAACTTCCCTTTCCTTGAAACTCTCTTCACAATGCACATTTTCCGAAAAACGGATCATTAAAGACAGATTCCAAGCCACTCAACATTTTTGATCAATATAAATAGTTGAAAGGCTTAAGAAAGTTACAGTATTTTCAAGATTTCAAAAACAGCAAGAAAATTGTATTAGTATACCATTAGATACTCCTTTAATGCCTGTTTCTATGGCTGATATTAAAACTGAGCTTCCGGTTACCTTGAAGCTTTGGGTAAACAAAGAAAGCAACAAAGTTTTGTTTGCCAAGGCAGAAAAGGACTTCGTGGACGTTCTGATTAGCTTCTTAACATTGCCGTTGGGCACCATTGCAAGACTTGCGAACAAGGAGTCAAATATGGATCTAGTTGAATTTATCTCACTGAGCTCACTATATGAAAGTGTGAGAAATCTCGACAATGAGTGTCTGTGCACAGATACGTACAAAGAAATGCTGCTGCGACCGAGGAACTCAATGGAAGCTTACTGCAGGAATCTGAAGCTAAACATTGACGACACAGAGCCCACCAAGTACTTCGTATGTAACAAATTGAACAAATGTCGATACAATTCCCCGGTCTTGTTAACCACCTTCATAAATAAAAGTTGCAGATGCAGATGTGGGAACCCATTGGCAACGCCGATTTCTTCAGTAAGTGAATGCTCAAATGACGTTGATGGTTTTGTCAAGACTAATGCTACTTTTATGATCACGGACGATCTGAAAGTTTTGCCAGACTCATCGAATACTATCTTTTATGTTCTTAGGAGCCATGGAATAGAGAACGTGTCTTTACTGACTGACATGACAGTGACTATAACGAAGATCCAGGTTTCTTTATTTACACTACCTTAAACTTGATTTTCATATTTCTTCAGGTTTTCATTTCCAATTAAAGTGAGTTTGAGTTTACATGTGCAAAATTGATTTTGAAGTGATCTACTTTTTTTTATTCAGTATAGAATGCAAAAGTTAAGTTAATAGCAGTAGTAAACTTATTATAAATCCAAACACGCATTAAGATGTTATGATTCTTATAGACTTTTTAAAGTTGTGATTATTAGCAATTTATTTATCTTTTTTTACAGTTAATGGATCTGCTGAAGAGTTGTTAGCTCTCGAAGACAACTTTGACAGATACGTTCTTGGTAGAGAAACCGTATTTTGAAAGATTTAAAAATATAAAACCTGCTCCCTTAGATTTTAATACAAATGGTAGCGGGAAAATCAATGTAAAGATAACTCAGAGAAAATCAAATGGCAAGATACTGTATGCTGAAGGAAAAGAAGATTTTGCAGACTTTTTATTTAGTTTTCTCACTTTTCCGTTAGGAGCAGTGGTGCATTTGATGGAAAGTTGTTCTTCTATTGGAAGTATGGATGCGTTGTATAAGAGTATTGTTGATTTAGACGAAGATTATTGGACAACAAAGGAAACAATTTATGATGCCCCCATTCCTGAATATTGGTTTTCCTCCTGTGATCGCTCCACTATTCAAATTAAGCAATCAACTACTCCCAATTTATGATGCCCCCATTCCTGAATATTTTTGTTGCACTGAGAAAGTTTATGTATATCCTAATAATACAAGACTTAGTTCTTGGCTAATTTCTGAATATAAGAAACCAAACTACGTGGGAACATGCACAGGTGTGGAATTCGTTGATCCTATATCCGAGTCAGGTAAAGGTAAAGGATTTGCGAAAGGTCCGACAATGTACATGTCAACAGATGATTTGGTTGTGACGCCTATGACGTCCGATATAGTTTGTTATCTTTGCTAAACCGTATGAACATTCTCCTTAGTGACTTGGAAGAGAAAGTGGTTAGTATTGGGGTCAAGGAGGTAAGAGTTGAAGTCTCTTAACAAGCATATCACTCTTTATTTTATGATCGTTGTTTGATTTAAATTTATATTATCGTAGATCGGTTTGCCAGAGATGATTATTTTACAGTTATTATAAACAATACAATGTTGGTGCAGGGTATAAGCATACTACAAGCGTCTTTGACCTCAACATCTGCTCTAACAACCGGTCTCAGCCACTTGTTAACCAAAGTTAAGGAGGAAAACTGAGAAATCAATGATATTGTTATGTACTTTTATATGCATGCTGAACAAAAGCAATTATCATCAGCACTGCAGAATACTCATCTACCTCGCATCAAAATTAGAGTTTATCAAGGGACTTGTTCTTGCCTATTATCTAGTAAAATTAGCTTTCGTTTGCCGTATTTGATAGGCTTTATACCTATTCTCTTTAGAAAAATAATATTAAAGCCAGTCTCTTAAAACAAATGTAATGCTCGTCACTAATTGTTCTTATAATTTGAGATCAAAGATGCTTTCAGTATGCTGATAAGAATGTTGATTATGTAAATTTAAATGTCACTGTGTGCAAGTACTGTTAGACTAATTTATTGTTAATATTTTTATTATCTTGAAGTGTGATACTAAAATAATAAAATAATTAATGGTATAGGACTATATGTAACATATAGTACTCTTTTTGACACTTTTTTTTTCTATTGTTTTTTTGATTAATTGAAATTTTTTAAAATAACAATTTTGACAAATTTCATATCTAAATCATCAGTGGAAAAATTTATAAAATAATGAGATCCATCAAAATTAGTGATTTTTAACAAATTTCAATCAATCATAAAAAGCCTATTGAAAGCCTCCAAAGAACTGCTTTTAGATAACATGTCAAATTCTCAAATTTATTTGTATCTATAGACATTAAATACGCTTTGTAAAAATTATTACTCCAACTAAGGTCGAAACAGAGAGGCAGAGAGGCTAAACATTAAATAGCCTCTACATTCCACCACCCAACTGTTCCGTTCCTTTGCCTCGAAACAACTCTCCATGCACATTTTCAAACCAATCTGTTTCATTATATATGGAAACAACATGCAAAGTTAAAAATAAAGTGACCATCATTTGATCAGTCCCTGCTGTACTTCTCTCTTCACAATGCACATTTCTAGACAACATGATTCATTAAAGACACAGTCAAATTGACTCAACATTTTCAATATATTGTACTAGTAACTTGAAACGCTTAAGAAAGGTTTTGTCAACAAAATAAATTTATTTACAAGATTTTTGTCAACAAAATAAATTTATTTACAAGATTTTAGCAAAAAAAAAAAAAAAAACTCTATCATAAGCTTGTTGATTGCTTTGTATCATGGCTGCCACTAAAACGGAGCAGAAGGTTACCCTGAAGCTCATGGTAAGCAAAGAAAGAAATAAAGTTTTCTTCACCGAGACATGGAAGGACTTTGTGTATGTTCTGGTTAGCTTCTTAACATTTCCTTTAGGAAACATTGTTATATAAATGGAAAAGTAGTCAATTGAAATTGGTTCACTGAGCTCACTTTATCTAAGTGCGGCAAATGTTGTCTGTTCAAAGAAATGCTACCGCAACTCAGGAACTCATTGGAAGCTTATATCGGCAATCTTAAGGCGCACATTGACGACATTTTGCTCACAAAGTATTTTGTACGTAACGAATTGGTCAATTGTCAACACAAAATACAGGTTTTATGAAACACCTCCAGAAATGAAAGATGCAGATGTGGGAATGTTAGCTAAACCAATTTCTCCCAAGAGTGAATGCTCTAATCTCTGTGGTGGTTTTGTAAAGACTAATGTCACTTTTTATTATCACGGACGATTTGAATGCCGTGCCAGACTCTTTGGATACTATTTTTTATCTTCTCAAGAATTATGGAATAGAAGATGTGTCTTTAATGGATGAAATGATTGTAACTATAACTATGATTCAGGTAAGCTTTCTTTTATTTATACTTCCCTTTCACTTGCATTTCATATTGCTTCAATTCCCTTCTTCAATTTAAGTGTGTTGCAAAACTTATTTTGAATGAAATTAATTTCACAAAACTATTTTTGGTTAATTTATATTAGAGTCATTTATGTTTAAATGTTTCCATTTTAAAAGCCAATACTAAAATTACTATTTGAAATGTAATTGGTTAGGAGTTTGTTAGCAAAAGGGTTCGTGGCTTGGTACAATCACTTTGTAAATACCTCACTCATTTCTATTGAAAATAATTAATTTGGTGGCTCATTACTTGATTACTCAAGCACCTATCATCGGTAGTTTTTATTACTCACTCATCATTAATTGGAGTATCTCACATAAGGCTCACATGCGGCAAATATAAATTAAATGTTAAGTATACTTTACAACTTTCCTGTAATAGCTGCTCAACTTCATTTAGACTCAAGTAGTCTATTTGCAAGGATTTATTTAAAAATCTATGTTGGAGCACTGATGCTTTAACTTGATAAAAATGACTCCTGATATTGATTTAAACACTCATTACTAGGATGATGGTTTGATGATGGAATGCAACAAGGGAAAAATGTATTAATAAGAAAAAAAATACAACCTGTTACTTTTATATAGGAAAGGGAAAAGTTATTAGTAAGACAATTACGATTAATTAGAAGGAGATTACCAATAAAAGAATTGGATCAATGGTTCATTTCGAAGACTTTTGGGAATTCAATATAGAATAATAAATGATTCATCATAAACAAGATTTTATTAAATGAAGGGCATAATAGGAATACTATAATTAAATAAAATAAAAGTTTGTTAATATTTGTTAATATTTAAGTCTGGAGGGAATATGGTTCTTATGAAATATTACTAAAAGATGTGTTAAATAAAGATTTTTAAGTATTAAGAAAATATTCTTTTTAAGTGAAATTAAGAGTTAGTATTGTATAAATAGAGAGACAAAATGAGAGCCATCAAAATAAATTACTAAGAACTTCATAAACAGATTCTCTAGTCTTACCCAACTGTTCAGCTCCCTTTCCGTGAAAATTAAAACGACTGCGGATGCACATTTCCTATAACCAAATTATTTCATTATACGCACTGACTTCATAAAAAGTGCACGAAATATGCAAGCAAAAATTCTCTTCCTTAACTTCCCTTTCCTTGAAAAATGGATCATTAAAGACAGAGTCAGAGCCACTCAACATTTTCGATCAATATAAATAGTTGAGAAAGGCTTAAGAAAGTTACAGTATTTTCAAGATTTCAAAAACAGCAAGAAAATTGTATTAGTGTACCCTTAGATACTCCTTTAATGCCTGTTACTATGGCTGATATTAAAACTGAGCTTCCGGTTACCTTGAAGCTTTGGGTAAACAAAGAAAGCAACAAGGTTTTGTTTGCCAAGGCAGAAAAGGACTTCGTGGACGTTCTGATTAGCTTCTTAACATTGCCGTTGGGCACCATTGCAAGACTTGCGAACAAGGAGTCAAATATGGATTTAGTTGAATTTATCTCACTGAGCTCACTATATGAAAGTGTGGAAAATCTTGACAATGAGTGTCTATGCACAGATACGTGCAAAGAAATGCTGCTGCGACCGAGGAACTCAATGGAAGCATACTGCAGGAATCTGAAGCTTAACATTGACGACACAGAGCCCACCAAGTACTTCGTATGTAACCACTTAATCAGTTGTCGATACAGGTCCCCGGTCTTGTTAAGCACCTTCAAAAATAAAAGTTGCAGATGTGAGAACAAATTGTCAAAACCGATTTCTCTTGAAACTGAATGCTCAAATGTATTTGATGGTTTTGTCAAGAATAATGCTACTTTTATGATCACGGACGATCTAAAAGTTTTACCAGACTCATGGAATACTATCTTTTATTTTCTCAAGAGCTGTGGATTAGAGAACGTGTCTTTACTGACTGAAATGACAGTGACCATAACGAAGATCCAGGTTTCTTTATTTACACTACCTTAAACTTGATTTTTATATTTCTTCATATTATCTTTTCCAATTAAAGTGAGTTTGAGTTCACATTTGCAAATTGATTTTGGAGTGATCTAAATTTTTTTATTCAGTACAAAATGCAAAAGTTAAGTTAGCAGTAGTAGTATATTTATTATAAATCCAAACATGCATCAAGATTTAAGATTGTTATAGACTGTTTTAAATTTGTGATTATTAGCGATTGATTTATCTTTTTTTTTTTCTTAAAGGTAATGGATCTGCTGAAGAGTTGCTTGCTCTCGAAGACAACTTTGACAGATACGTTCTTGGTAGAGTAACCATTTTTTGAAAGATTTAAAAATATAAAACCTGCTCCCTTAGATTTTAATACAAATGGTAGTGAGAAAATCAATGTAAAGATAATGCAGAGAAAATCAAATGCCAAGATACTATTTGCTCAAGGAAAAGAAGATTTTGCAAACTTTTTATTTAGTTTCCTGACTCTTCCTTTGGGAGCAGTGGTGCATTTGTTGGAAAGTTGTTCTTCTATAGGCAGTGTGGATGCATTGTATAAGAGTATTGTTGATTTAGACGAAGATTATTGGACAACAAAGGAAGCAAAGAACAAAGTTGTTCATCCTGTAATGGCTCCACAATTCAAATTAAGCAATCAGCTACTCCCGATTTATGATGCCCCCATTCCCGAATATTTTTGTTACACTAAGGACATTTATGATCACAAAGATAATCAAAGAATCCTTAATACTTGGTTTCTAACTTCTGGATTTAAGAAAACAAAGTGGCCCAGGGAAACATGCAAAGATATGGAATTCGTTGATCCCGTATCCGATTCCGGAAAAGGGAAAGGTAAAGGATTTGTGAAAGGACCGACAATGTACATGGCAACAGATGATTTGGTTGTGACGCCTATGACGTCCGATAGTTTGTTATCTTTGCTAAACCGTATGAACATTCTCCTTAGTGACTTGGAAGAGAAAGTGGTTAGTATTGGGGTCAAGGAGGTAAGAATCGAAGTCTCTTAACAAGCATAACACTCTTTAATTTATGATCGTTGTTTGATTTAAATTTATATTATCTTAGATCGGTTTGCCAGATGATTATTTTACAGTTATTATAAACTGTACAATGTTGGTGCAGGGTATAAGTATACTACAAGCATCTTTGAACTCAACATCGGCTCTAACAACTGGTCTCAGCCACTTGCTAACCAAAGCTAAGGAGGAAAACTGAGTAATCAATGATATTGTTATGTTCGTTTTTTGGTCAGCGAACGATGATATTGTTATGTACTTTAAGATGTATGAAGAATACTCATCTACCTAGCATCAATATTAGAGTTTATTAAGAGACTTGCCTTTTCTGATTATCTAGTAAAATTAGCTTTCGTTTGCCGTATTTGATGTACAGGCTGATACCTATTCTCTTTAGAATAATAGTAACGATAATAATAATAAAGCTAGTCTCTTTCTTAAAAAAATACAATGCTCGTTACTAAATGTTCTTATAATTTGAGATCAAACATTCTTATTGTATGCTTATAAGAACGTTGATTATGTAAATTTAAATGTCACTGTGTACTAGTACTGTTAGACTAATTTATTATTAATATTTTTATTATCTTGAAGTGTAATACTAAAATAATAAAATAAATAATTGTATAGGACTATAGGTAGTGGGCTAGTAGCTTCTTGTAACCCGCTCTGCTGGATAATGATCTACCCCATGGCTACGCGTACAGATTTTTTAAATATATCTGGGTATTCACAGACATAGAAATATAAAATAAATTTAAAATATTTTAAAATATAATTTATTCACAATTTTTTATCCTCCACACAAAAATAATTAAGTTCCTAAATATCAATCCTCTGTTATGAAATTTAATAAAAGGTAATGCAGAGAAAATCAAATGGTATCAACAAATAGAAGTGACGGCATGAGATACAAATCATTAAAAAAGCTAGGGAAATTATTTCAATGAGGAATGCTAACTTATATTCTTTTTGACATTCTCTTTCTAATATTGTTTTTGTTATTGACTGGAATTTTTTAAAATTATTAATTTTCATGTATCTCATATCTAAATCTGAAGAGAAATTATTAAATGATAAATGAGATCTATCAAAGTATTTTGTACGTAACGACTTGGTCAATTGTCAACACAAAAGACATGTTTTATTAAGCACCTCCAGAAATGAAAGATGCAGATGTGGGAATATGTTGGCTAAACCAATTTCCCCCATGAGTGAAAGCTCTAATCTCTGTGATGGTTTTGTTAAGAGTAATGTCACTTTTATTATTTACGACGATTTGAATGTCGTGCCAGACTCTTTGGATTCTATTTTTTTATGTTCCCAAGAATTATGGAATAGAAGATGTGTCTTTAATGAATTAAATTATTGTAACTATAACTATGATTTAGGTCAGTTTTCTTTTATTTACATGTCTTTAATGAATTAAATTATTGTAACTATCACTATGATTTAGGTCAGTTTTCTTTTATTTACACTTCCCTTTCACTTGCATTTCATATTGCTTCAATTTCCTTCTTCGATTTAAGTGTGGAAAATTTATTTTGAATGAAATTGATTTCAGAAAACTACTTTTTGTTAATTTATATTAGAGTGATTTATGTTTAAATGTTTCCATTTTAAAATCTAATACCTAAAATTTCTATTAGAAATGTAATTGGTTAGAAGTTTGTTAGTAAAGGATTAATTGTGAGTTTCTTTTACATGTAGTTTCTCTCTCGAGCCACAACACTTATAGAAAGATTTACACCTGAGTAACCGTATAAGTGAATTAAGCATCAGAGTTTAATTCAAAACCTTAATAATGTTCAGGTTCATGGGTTTTTCCTTACTTATGGTGCTCAACTTTTTTATTTCTATTCAACGTGGGACTTTACTTCATACTTCTACTCCAACAAATTTGGTGGTTCGTTACTTGATTAGGCAGCACCCATCATTAATAGTTTTTATTACTCACTCATCATTAATTGGAGTATCTCACATAAGGCTCACATGCGGCAAAGATAAATTAAATGTTAAGTATACTTTACAACTTTCCCGTAATAGCTGCTCAACTTCATTTAGACTCAAGTAGTCGATTTGCAAGGATTTATTTAAAAATCCATGTTGGAGCACTGATGCTTTAACTTGATAAAAATGACTGCTAATATTGATTTAAACACTCATTGCTGTAATGATGGTTTGATGTTGGAATGCCACAACGAAAAAATGTATTAATGAGAAAAAAATACAAGCTGTTACTTTTATATAGGAAGGGGAAAAGTTATTAGTACGACAATTACGATTAATTAGAAGGAGGTTAACAATAAAAGAATTGGAACAAGGGTTCATTTCGAAGACTTTTGGTAATTCAATATAGAATAATAAATGATTTATCATAAACAAGATTTTATTAAATGAAGGGCATAATAGGAATACTATAATTAAATAAGATAAAAGTTTGTTAATATTTGTTTATATTTAGGTCCAATTTTTTTTAGAAATTTAGGTCCGGAGGGAATATGGTTCTTATGGAATATTTATAAAAGATGCGTTAAATAAAGATTTTTAAGTATTAAGAAAATATTCTTTTTTTAAGTTAAATTAAGAGTTAGTATTGTATAAATAGAGAGATAAAATGAGAGCCACCAAAAATAAATTACTAAGAACTTCATAAACAGATTCTCTAGTCTTACCCAACTGTTCAGCTGCCTTTCCTTGAAAATTGAAACGACTGCGGATGCATATTTCCTATAACCAAATTATTTCATTTTACGAAGTGACTTCATAAAAAGTGGCCGAAATATGCAAGCAAAAACTCTCTTCCTTAACTTCCCTTTCCTTGAAAGTTGAAACTCTCTTCACAATGCACATTTTCCGAAATATGGCTCATTAAAGACATAGTCAAAGCCACTCTACATTTCAATATAAATAGTGGAAACGCTTAAGAAACTTACAGTATTCTGCAGATTTCAAAAACAGCAAGAAAGTTGTATTAGTATTGTCTTGGATACTCCTTTAATGCCTGCTACTATGGCCGATATTAACACTGAGCATCAGGTTACCTTGAAGCTTTGGGTAAGCAAAGAAAGAAACAAAGTTTTCTTTGCCAAGGCAGGAAAGGACTTCGTGGACGTTCTGATTAGCTTCTTAACATCGCCGTTGGGCACCATTGCAAGACTCGCGAACAAGGAGTCAAATATGGATCTAGTTACCTCACTGAGCTCACTATATAAAAGTGTGGAAAATCTTGACAATGAGTGTCTATGCACAGATACGTGGAAAGAAATGCTGCTGCAACCGAGGAACTCAATGGAAGCTTACTGCAGGAATCTGAAGCTAAACATTGACGACACAGAGCCCACCAAGTACTTCGTATGCAACAAATTGAGTAGTTGTCAATACAAATCCCCGGTCTTGTTAAGCACCTTCAGAAATAAAAGGTGCAGATGTGGGAACCCATTGGCAACGCCGATTTCTCCTGAAAGTGAATTCTCAAATGTCTTTGATGGTTTTGTCAAGAGTAATGTTACTTTTATGATCACGGACGATCTGAAAGTTTTGCCAGACTCATTCAATACTATCTTTTATATTCTTAAGAGCCATGGAATAGAGAACGTGTCTTTACTGACTGAAATGACAGTGACTATAGCGAAGATCCAGGTTTCTTTATTTACACTACCTAAAACTTGATTTTCAATTAAAGTGAGTTTTAGTTTACATTTGCAATGTTGATTTTGAATTGATCTAAATTTTTGTATTCAGTACAAAATGCAAAAGTTAAGTTAATAGTAGTAGTAATCATATTATAAATCTAAACATGCATTAAGATGTTATGATTGTTAAAGAATGTTTTAAAGTGCTAATTATTAGCGATTTATTTATCTTTTTTTACCGGTAATGGATCTGCTGAAGTGTTGTTTGCTCTCGAAGTCAACTTTGACAGATACGTTCTTGGTAGAGAAACCGTATTTTGAAAGATTTAAAAATATAAAACCTGATCCCTTAGATTGTAATAAAAATTGTTGTGGGGAAATCAATGTAAAGATAATGCAGAGAAAATCAAATGGCAAGATATTGTTCGCTCAAGGAAAAAATAATCATCTTGTTAACCAAATATTAGGAGGAAAACTGAGTAATCAATGATATTGTCATGTTCTTTTTTTGTTCAGGGAATGATGATGTGGTTATGTACTTTAAGATGCATGCTGAACAAAAGCCATTATCATCAGCACTGCAGAATACCCATCTACCTCGCATGAAAATTATAGTTTATTCAGAGACTTGCTTTTGCTGATTATCTAGTAAAATTGGATTTCGTTTGCCGTATTTACACTTCCCTTTCACTTGCATTTCATATTGCTTCAATTTTCTTCTTCAATTTAAGTGTGTAGCAAAACTTATTTTGAATGAATTTGATTTCACAAAACTATTTTTGGTTACTTTATATTAGAGTGATTTATGTTTAAATGTTTTCATTTTAAAAGCCAATACCTGAAATTATTATTAGTAATGTAATTGGTTAGTAATGTTATTTTAGACTCAGAATCTGATTCTTAACATGAAACTAAACATATTCGGTGTAGACATTTAGCTGAAATTACGTTGACTGATTTTCTAATATTTTAATGTGAAATTGGATGATTTAACGTAAATTTGAAGTCGTGATGATTGTAGACTGATTTATCTTTTTTACAGGTAATGTTTAGATTTAACTAGATAGATATACACATGCGCACTATGGGAATGTTTATATTTTTTTCTTTTCAATACTGTAATTAACTTGACCTAACATGTTACTTAAAATTTCATTCTATTAATAATTTTGAAACCCAACTTATAAGTCTAAATGTCATTTAAACTTAATCTATATATTAAAAAATCATATATATATATATATATATATATATATATTTAGTGTAGGCTTATATATTCAGGTTGGGTCTATTGAACTATCAACTTTTCATCAATTTTAACTGACTAATTAAGTACGATTATCTGAAATTTTTCTTGCTTATCTATCGTGGACTTACTTCCATATGTAATTTTTCTCTTCGAGAAAAAGAAAGACAACGCAGTCCTGTATATAAATAAGCTTTCTCATTCACCTTTCAGAAATGTTGCATTCATTGTCGGTTATAGAAGGTGGGTGAAGACATGTACAAGGGCCCAGGGTTGTATTCATTGGAAATTAATGTTTTTTCTCTCATAAATCTAACTGCTCAGTTCGAATATAATCAAATGGTCTATATCAATTAATTGAATAGAGTTATATTTTCTTTGATTCATGGGATAAAAATAACACCACAAATAAATTCAGTGCATGCATACCGCTTCTCATTTTTAGCAATTGTGGAATTCATGTAAACATATCATAACCGTTGGATCAAGTTGGGACTACTTATATTTTATTACTATTTTAATAAATCTAACTTAAATTGTATTTAAAATATATAATTGATCCAATATTCATTTAAGAGCGCTTTAGAGAATCTTTTAATATTCATGATTTTTTATTTTGTTCTTAGCGGGTTCTATTATATCACACCATATAGTAAATAAATAGATAGCAGATAATAGATAGATCGTTGGTGACAAATAAACTCTAATAATAGAAACTCATTAAAATAAGTTCTTATTTCTAAAATTCCCTCTAATATTCCGGAAAAATCTAAAGTCATAGCCGTGGTACTGTGTAAATGTATGGAATGCATTCACCTTTCTAAGTGTCTTTTCCATTAATAAAGTAACTTTACGCAGTTAAGACTTAAAGAAGAAATTCCTTACAAAAGTATATGTACTATGTTAAACAATAGTGAGTAAAGAGTCATAATTATTTTTAAGAAGAATACATATAAATCAAGTTACAAAGTTTCACAGTAACAAATAACAATAAGCAGACAATTACATGTTTGAATATGCCAAAAATAGAGACTCTTTAACATCAATGGTGATTCGTATAATTTTATCTAAACACCAAAAAATGCGATAATTTAGGATCCACTTTAATTTCTCACCACCTTCGTTTTCTTTGTCTTTATACCACATCACGATTAGCCATACCAGTAATTTGCATAATGTTCAAACCCAAACAAAAAAAATAAATTGCATAATGTGCATAAGAATGACCTAATTAACCCAGTTTCTCTGACACTTCATATCTTGTCGTGTGGACACAAATTGAAATTGTAATTGAAATTCCCCACTTCTTTTTCAATGCCATATGCCGTCAGTTTTCACTTCTTTTCTAGCTCTCATTTGATATTCGCAGTCTCTCTGTTTCTATTTCTTTGAATGGTTTTTCGTTGCTTCACACTATGGCTTCTTGGTGGGATTTAAGACCCTTCTTTCGTTTTCAGTCTGTTAGGACCCGATTTCAGGTCAGCGCTTTATATTTCTCTTTCAACTCTGCTCTTCTTCTATGTCAACACACGTTTATTCTATTATTGTTGAATGCTTTAATTTCTCTGGATACTGCTTTGAAGCTAAAAAATTAAGCTTTTGGAGCTGTATTAATTAATGGTAATAAAGTTATGAATCGATGGATGGATCTGTGTGATGATTGATGTTTTTGAACCATTTAATCGATTCCCAAGATAAAAGGTAATGGATTTTATTCATATTTGTGAAGCTTTAATCATTCCTTCTCTTCAAGTTAAATGCGCACAATGTTCTTGTTCTCTGCTTCCAAGTTAAGTTGGTGACATAGGCTTGTTTGGATACAAGTCAGAAATGTTTTTGAGAGCTTCTCTATCGGAAATATAATGCTTTTTCAGTAGAGAAACTCTTAAAAGCACTTCTAGCCTTGTATTCAAACTAGCTCTATAATGTTTGTCTCCAAAACAGAACATTCATAGATTTAGGCATGCTTATTTAGTCCACTATTTGTGTTCTACTTGTGGTTACAGCCATGTCCATACCCATACCCATCATCTGTATTTGATATTATTGTTTGTTTGCCTTTTTGGAAATTTTGTGCCATGCTTAGTGCTTTGGACATATAAGCTGATATTCTCTAGGAGTAGACTGAGGGAATAATGGTCATAGTTGCACCTGCTAGGAATTGAACCATAGGCATACCCTGAATGATTTAAGCTAATGCTAGCTTGCTATTTTTATTGGATCATATCAGTTTATTTAATTTATGTTAACCAATGCTTGTGTCTGAATTGAAAATGAACTCTTGGCTTTGGCTTGTAACTCTTGAACTTATCTCTTTTTTGTTAACCAATGGTTTACCCTCTCATAATCCCTTTTTTTTCTCTCTTTTGGATAGTTTGTTTCATTGTGTCTTCTGGTTCGTATATATTAAAGCAGGCTGTGTAATTTGTTTTTGATTGGTTGGCTTAACTTGGAAGATTACTATTGTAGATTTTGTTTTGTGGTGATTTTCCAGAATCCTAAAATTATTAGTCTTGTGTTTGATTGATGTCTACAATCTTGTGATGGACAAGTGCTCTTGCATATATGTAACCAGAGATGCTGGCATTCCTGCTGAATAAATAGATTTAAAATTTTGGTAATATTTAAAATGTTTATGTTAGACATATAGGATTTTCCAGGTTTCTAATTTGGATGTTTTGCAGCTTTGTTTAACTTTAACGCAAATTTGTTGTGTCTATGAAAACACAAAAAAAGGGCCAAAAGTTTTCAGCAGACAAAGCAAAATCAGGGTATTTTCATGGTATTTGTCCCTGATATTGCTTTCTTTGGAGTTACCTAGGATTTATCAGGCAGGAGGATGGGGATCTCTGCTGTTACTGGTGCTCACTTTTCATCCATTAATTTTCCATTGATAGACACAAAGAATGAAGAGGTATACAATTTAATAAGATTTTTCTTGAATAACTAAAGGAGATTCTTCAGGCTTGGCCATTACAATATTGGCTCTGAGTACATAATGTTACAAGTATTTTTCTTAAACAAGAAAATGAGGCAGAGGGATTGATGTAAATTTTAATGATCATTTAAGAACAAGAATACATGTTCTCATATTACATATGTCTGTATAACTGGCATTTAACAGTCTCTTCTCTACACTGATTTCTGTCAGCAGTTTAAAACTTTTGTAAATTACCAGCTTATAGTTGAATCAGGCTGTTCACAATATTATTTGAGCTCCTTGCCACAGAGATAGGAATTAAGCAAAATGCTTATTGATTTTTAGTAGAGATGGAATCCCCCTTCTAACTTCATCATACATTTATACTGTCTTTTCTCTTGCTCATGAGCTGATGGACTTCTGTCTTTTCTTTAAATGCTACTATTCACATTACTTTGATGAAACATATCTACTAGGTTGTCTGTTGTGATTGCATTACCCTTGACCCTTGTATTATCAGTATATGAAGATATACAGCATAGTAACAAGAATGCAAATTTTGAAATGGTGTCTCTTATTGAGTTTGATTGTTTTGTTTTGTAGACACGTTAGATATCTGCTGGTGTTTGTGAAAGAAGAATTGAACATCTTTTCTGACAACTCCTAATCTCAATTGTGGTTTTTGTGTGCTGTAGGAATTCAGGACAAGGGAAGTCCAACTTGGTTCACATACTGTGAGTTCTCATGGATATGCAATTGCGAGAACACACAAACATGATTGGCTCATTCTCTTGCTCCTCGTGTTGATTGTTATCAGCCTGTACATTATCCATCCTTTCCATCGCTTTGTTGGGAAGGATATGATGACTGATCTCAAATATCCCCTGAAGAGTAATACAGTTCCTGCTTGGGCTATTCCTGTAAGTTTACTGCTTCGGATATATCACATGTGAATTTTTTTTCCTTGAATAATTACATTAACAAGATTATCTTGTCATTTACTATTTTGTCATGGTTAGATATATGCAGTTTTGTTGCCCATAATGATCTTTCTTGGTGTCTACATCCGAAGGAGAGATGTCTATGATCTTCATCATGCTGTGCTGGGTATTAATTTTTAAATACCCCTCATTTATTTAATTGCTAGCAAGCATATTCTATTTGTTAAAATGAAACTGTTGGACAGGATAACAGGAAATTGTTTTCTGGCACAGGTTTATTGTTCTCCGTTTTAATAACAGCAGTATTTACTGAGGCAATAAAAAATGCAGTAGGTCGACCTCGACCAGACTTCTTCTGGCGATGTTTTCCAGATGGAAAGGATGTATGTTTTCATTTAATTTTAGGTTTTCAATTTATATTTATCAATTATGTTGATTCTTAATAGTGGGCATAATTAATTATTAGTGGCTTCTTGTTAGGTTTATGATAAATGGGGAGATGTCATTTGTCATGGTGACCAAAAGGTCATAAAGGAAGGATACAAGAGTTTCCCAAGCGGCCATACTTCAGGTATGTAGCATTTACCTATTTCATGTGCTGTTTGTACAATATACATAGACTAACTTTTCTGTATTTCATTTCAATAGAAATGAATCGTGGAATCAGTTTAAATATTTTCAACTTATGTGCAGGGTCATTTTCTGGTCTGGGTTTTTTATCATTGTACTTAGCTGGAAAAATAAAAGCATTTGATCGCAAAGGTCACGTTGCAAAACTTTGCCTTGTTTTTCTACCACTACTTGTTGCATCACTTGTTGGCATTTCTCGAGTTGATGACTACTGGCACCACTGGCAAGACGTGTTTGCGGGAGGTCTTTTAGGTTGGTCTATCCTTGGTATCTCAATTAGTTATAAATTAAATAAGCCTAAAATATTACTTACCACTGTTGTTGGCACTTGACTCACTACATAATATTTCTTCTTCCAGGGCTTACAGTGGCTACATTTTGCTATTTGCAGTTTTTTCCTCCTCCTTATCATTCTGAAGGTTTGCTTCAATGCAGATTCTATTAGATGACTCGCTCTAAATAACTTTCTGTCGAAAATTAACCTTTGTTCATAAGTCTTTTTCCTGCTACGAAGTAATGAAGTATGGTGTCAACCTTTTGATGTTCTGGATATATTGTTTTTCTGTGCAGGCTGGGGTCCTTATGCGTATTTTAGGATGTTGGAAGAATCTCGTGGTATGACCCAAGTTCCTAGTGTTCAAAATTCTGGTCAAGCGCATTTAGCAGAGGCTCAGGCTGAGAGCCAGGAGGAACAAGGTCTCCATGGGTGTATGGGGTTAACTTTATCACGGGATCATAATGCAGCATTGAATGACGTTGAATCTGGGAGGGGATAAAGTCTACATTTCATGATTTTGCTCTTTGTAAAATGTAAATCAGATGTTAGTTCGTAGCCTAGGATTTTAACCAGTATTTAAAACTAACACATTTTGTTGAATAATTGTTTCTATTCAGTCACTAGTGTCTGAAAACTTTGAAGCGCAGTTGTTTGTAAAAGTCAGGTTTGAGACAATTAACCTTTGTTATTTCAATATTTTGTGAATATGTTGACATAAGAAAATAAGAAATCTCTTGAGAAGATTGCCGTTCATTCAAACACATTTTTGGATCAATTGGCTTTCAATAACTGTGTAATTAATTAGTGCGAGGTTATTCTATTTTAATTAATAATTTCGAGTTCAAGTCTTACCTACTTAAATGTATCAGATATTTGGAAGGAGAGCAAACATACTTGGCGAAGATGATTGTGAGTAATTATAGGTGTGAAATAGTGGCGGTTAAAGTGCTTCTCATACGCAAGATTTATTATGCCTTGTGTAAGAAATACTTGTAATTTGTAAACATAAGCTACTCTTTCAGTCTTCACCAGTAGCAATGAAACAAAATAACACTTTGCGGCAACCTTTGACGGTTAAATATCAGCTTGGTATTCCGATTTCCAAACGCTGATTCCAAGTAGAAAATGCTGACTTTGCTCATGTGATTGTTATGTCATCCATTAAATCAAATCAAATAAAGCTATGTTAAGTTATAAATATGGTGTGCGCCGTCAGACAATCAAATGAGTCAATTTTTACGACTCAACAACCAAACGCAGAAACTAAGCATAGAGTAAAAAAGAAAAAATGAAAACGAAACGAAATGCAACATGAAACATTGTGAATTGATCATATCTGAATAACAATAGTTTTTTGGGGATCTGAGAAATTTTTCTTGGATTTTCTAGACTTACGGGTCCGGAAATTAAAATCGTATCCAATGCCTTGGCCGAAGCCGAAGCCAACACCGACACCACAACCCATTCCGAGACCAAAAACGAGGTTCATGTGGTTGAAGGGCCAGCCTCCGTAGCCGAAGCCACCAACCAAACCTAAACCTATTCCGGCGCCGCATCCGATGCCAGCTCCGAAGCCAGGACCCAACACTGATGTTTGAGGTTTGGTGGGTTTGTTGTTTCCCAGGAACTTGGTAACCGAGAATTGTTTTTGATTGTTGTTGGCATTCCAGGTCCAGAAAGAGTCGGCATCAGCTTTGGTTTCCATCACTTTTGCTTTGCTCACTTCCTGAGACTGCGAACGAATGGATGGATAAGATTTTTCAACTCTGTAGGTTTGGGTATGAACTTTTATTCCTATGCCACGGGCCCAACATCGAGCCCATAAATGTATTTAGTGCCCGTGTGCTTAAATTTTAAGGACAATTTCTTTTATATATTTTTATATTTTTAAAATAATTATTACTTTTTACCAGTAATAAATATGTTTAATTATTAACTTGGTCTCCAAACTATTTTAAAAGATTCAATTTCATCCTCAGAATTTTTAAAATGCATTAATTTAGTCTTTTTTATTGAATTAGATGGACACAATTAGCATTGCCAATTTTTTTAATAATGATGTTTTTTAGCAGTTATTATATTTATTATTTTTTAAAATTATACATCCACCTCTGTTCTTTGCACAACGCACTACCTCTCCTTCCAACACCCAAGTCACGAGTCGCTCTCTCTCCCTCACATGCACCTGCGTGAGACTTTTGGGCTCACACGCGACCACGACACACCAAATCTGTCACTTGGGTGGATATGGTGGTGTTGGCAATGTAGAGGTGGTGTGCATTGCAAAGAACATAGGTTGTTATGTGTCATTTTAAAATAATAACGAACATGGTGACGACTAAAAATTGTCAATATTCTTAAAAGAAAACCATCGGAATTTGCAATGCTAACGGTGTCAACCCAATTTGACTTTGACGAAAAGAATTAAATTAATGCATTTTCAAAAAACTTGAGGACTAAAGTAAATATTTTAAAAATTTGAAGACCAAATTGATATTTAAGCCTAATAATAAATATGTAGTACTACACTACTACTATTTCGTATATGAAAAACACTATTTACATAATATAATAAGAAGTATCTTATGTTGTATTTATATAGGTCAAGTTTATATAAAATTTAACAGAATTTGTTTAACTCAAGATAAAAATTATATTTTCATTTATACTTGAATGTGTTTTTTAAGTTCAAAATCACTGTTATTTAAAACTATGTATATTTAGCATTTGTATAAAAAAAATATAAATATATTTACTGTACACAATCATGTAATACAATGAGATTTATCTCGATTGATTGAACAGTTTTTGCGAATTGTTGTAAACTAATAATACTTGTGTTTAATTCTAGTTCTTACAAATAACAAAAATATAAAAAACAAAACAAAAGTGTTTTATTGAAGATATTTTGTCAAAAAAAAACTGAAAATGTGTGGGTGAACTTACAAAAATGAGAGTGGGAATAACACTTTATTATTGAGAACACAACCCCCCAGGCCCATCCCCCACCCTCCACCCCCGCCACTTCCGAAACAAAAGGAAATCTACATGAAAAAAACACGAAAATTGAATTTGCTATTTTTTTTCTAATGATCAGTTACTTTGGTTTGAAACTTATTTCTATGTATACAATTGAATGAAAGAAAATCTCAAACATAAAGAAAGAAGAAAACATAGAATTAAAAGTTGAAGGATAACTGAATAAGATAGAACACAACTACATACAACTACATGGGATGAACACAACTACATACAACTACATGGGATGAAGTTCATAGGAAGCAACCAAGGTCTTAGAAATCTCAAAAATGAGCCTTGCCTCAAATTCATCACTGGAATAGCCCTTAGACACTTGACGAGCCTTTGGAATCCGTTTCACTTCAAAGATGTTATCACTGTTGATAGCACCTACGTTCCTTGACAGCCTCAGCATAAAGTTCATATAAGCATTCTTCAGCTTTGTCAAAATCCTCAATGGTGATCTCATCACCCATCTAAGCCTTGGAATTGCTCTGATCCTCCAATACCTACGTGGCCCTCTCAACCGGATGATCGCCATCTTCCTTCTAACGACGGTGGCGCCACCGTGGAGACGCCGGTAGCGCCGCCTTCTCAAGTAACTCTTTATGCCACCGTAGATTGACTTGGGAAATAGTGACTCCATTTCCTTGTTTTGAAATTTGAATAGCTTGGAATTGGAGGTGGGAGTGAATAGATTGGCTTGAACTTGGCTTAGCAATTGAGCAAATATATATATAAAGTGGGAAATTCTTACTCTAAATTATTACGTTTAATTTAATAAAATCATTGGAAGTGGAAAACATAACTACACATGTTGGTTGTTGAATTAATTAAGATTAATAAATCATAGACAATATCACGTACGCTTTTTTTCTTCAATATTATATAAACGGCTGCTTTGGAGAAATAAAATAAAATAAAAAGTCAAAAAATGTTGCTTTGACCAAAGATCGTGCGTGTGATGAGAGTAAACAAACATGACCAACACAGTATTTTCCTCCATAGCTTCCTTCAAATATTATGTTGGAATATTAGTTGATGCTTTCAACCAAGGAGATACAGCAAAGGCATTTTCATTTTCATTCTGGTCATTTTCAGTTTCTGTTTTATTTTCAAAATATTGGGTGGTTAATTAAATTTGATTTTAATAGAGACGCGAGTCAAGTCAAGTACACTTGATTAGATTCAATAGGCTTGTGCTAGGGGTGTTTATCAACCGATCCAAACCGATGTAAACCGCGGTGACCGAACCGAAAAATCGAAAATCGAAATAACCAAAAATTGAAAAATCGAAAACCGAAAAAAAACCGAAAATTTTCACCGGATTGGATCGGTTTTCGGATTGACCGGTGAAAACCTATCCAATCCAAACCGATCCAATTATGAACCATACTTTACCCTTTATCTACTTGGGCATATTTCCCATCATAGCCCAAAAACCAAAAATGCAATACATTGCTTCTTATTTTGTCCAATTAACGTGTTTGTCTAATGAAAATTAGAAAATGATGTTTGTTTTTGTCCAATGAATGTGTTTGTTTATGTTAGATACTCCTTATTTTGATAAAAATAAGTCTCATAAATTTTATTTTTAGACTTTTTAAAAAATCGAAAACCGATCCAATCCAAACCGAAAAAAATTGGATTGGATTGGTTCGGATTTGAAAAAAATTTCAAACCGAATGGATGATCAAATGACCAAACCGAAAGAATTGGATCGGATGATTTTTTGCTTCAAAATCGATTCAATCCAGACCGCGAACACCCCTACTTGTGACTGAAGGAAAATGCTTTAAAATTTTATTTATTGTTTTAATTCATTTATATGAATATGTAAAAGATGTTCGAAAAATTAACAAGTTTTAACTCATTTTACACTTGGATGTAAAACTAGCCTTGTTAGTTACATATGTCTTATTAGAAATTAAAAACAGTTTAATTTGTTATATTGAGTACTATAATAAAAAAAATTAAAATAATTTTAGAATAAATTATTATATAATAAATAATAATGGATCAAATTAAATTTTAATAAAATTACTATTAATATATATTTTTTGCTACATAAGGATGACTTTTTTCTTGAAATGTAATGTTCATCTATCTTTCAATGACATTTGTAAAGCTAACTCTAAACAAGACGCGCATTAAAATTTAAATATTGTGTATTTTATTATAAATAACTTACCAGCAAAGAATTGATAATATGTAGATTTGAATTTAAAATCTTTTATTCAATAATGTTTTATCTTACTACTTAATAGCATATCCTAATTAGCAGGTAATAGTTTTTTTTTTTTTGGATAATTAAAGTTGGAAAGCATCCTCAAACTACCAGACAAGGTACCATTGACATATTGAAACTACCAGTAGATGTTCATTTAGAGAATTATTACATAAACCTAAATCATGATGCATGTTAGGTTTAGCTTTTCTCTATTATTATTGTTGTTCAAATTTTATCTTTTACGTATCGATTCACAAAAATCTAATTAATTTGTATGCTGAACACGTCACCAGAAAGATGAATTTCAACTGTCCTAAAGAAAGGAGATAGCTATCAGTGATTACGCCACTCTTTTAGAAAGATAAAGAGTTAAAGATGATTTGAGTGTTTTTTATTTTTTGTCACCTTAATATTGATATGGAGATAATTAATTTTATGATTATCTTTAATAGAATTTTTTTTAGTCTTATTTTTTTAATTATAAAATTCAAATTCGATCTTACTAAAAAAATTAAGCCTAAAACCACTTATTGATAAATAGTTTGAGCCCTTGGAAAGAGAAGATATATATTTGTAATTTTGTATGTACGAACGATATGTTCGGTGGGCATGAAAATTGTCGTTCATGTATTATTCCTAATACTTTCAATAAACTAGAGTGGTAGTTATAATATTATTAAACCTGTAAAAAAAAAGTAATATTATTTAAAATACCACTCGACGGATTTATGTGATCGAAAGACAAAATAGGTGATTCATGATTGTGAGGTGTACAAAAGAAAATGAGGTAGATGTCAGTGCTTACGCTACTCTGAAAAATAAGTATTTTTTTCTTTTGGAGTATCATATTTTATGTTACAAACAATTTTGTTTACTGATGCTATTTTGTGTTTCGAGTCATGTGCATGATCGGATTTCGTATTAAATGCTCAAATAAATTAATTTTTTTCTTAAATTAAGATATGATTAAGAAGAAGTTTTATGGAATGAAAGTTATTTTTTTAGTATTTTTCAAAATGGTTATTTTTATATATATTATATGACTTTTCACAAAGTTTAAATTAAATTGAAAATCATTGGTTATTAATCATTATGGTGATTGATTGACAGGGGCAACAACAAAACAGTCAAAACAAAACAAAATAATAGAAAACAAATTGGCTTTTCCTTTAAATCTACCCAAAATTTGAATGGTGACTTAAATGTGGCATGTCCATTTAAATCGTGTCCCTTTTAATTATTTTTATATTAAACAGTTCATTCGTTATCACTCTATTTGTTTAATTAATGCAAATGTTATCAATTCAAAAATAATTTAATAACATTTTTTTAATGAAAAACAGGTCAAATTTAATAACATTTTGATGAACTAAAATTTAATAAAAGATCAATTTAAAATGGATCATTAATTTTGACTTAAATATGGAATGTTTATTTTAAAAAAGTTTATATTAAATTGTTTATTTGCTATCACACTATTTATTTAATTTTTACATGTTTTCAATTCAAAATAATTTGATAGCATTTATCTTGTCAAAATTAAAATAGACAATTGATTTAAGATGTGATGGAACCTATAGATCAAATGGTGTGAGATTATTGTAATTTAATCAGAGGTCTCAAATTTGAGTATTAGATATACAAGTGCGTGTTAAATACTCAAAGGAACAAACTTTGTCATCCACATTGGTTCCATCTAACTTAAAATTGATGGTCTTCATTAAAAGATACATATAATCTATACAAAATTTACAATAATTTTAAATTGACTATTAAGCTAAGTATACAATGTGCATTTATTTAAATTAAATGCAAATAGACCATATTTGTTTGTTTATTTTCCTTGTAAATAGAATTTAAAATGGAATAAAATTAATTTGTTCTTCAAGTTTACTTGAAATTAATGTCATCATTCATTTAAATAATTATAGGTCATATATATTCTAATTGAAATTAATTATGATAATTATGATATATATATATATATATTCTCAAAATGGTCCAATCCAGGAGACAGTGGGAGGAAGATTAGTTGAATTTCAAATATTAGCTCTAAATACCTTTGGATAACACAATAAAAATATAGGAAAATAAATTTATTTTAAATTAATATCAATATACTATTATAAAATATATATTTTTTGTCACCATGACTATTATGAAATATATATATATATATATAGTGTAATTGTTTGTAACTATAAATAAACTAATGTATAAATATTTAAAGATATTTAATATCCATGGAAGAAGTCTAAATATTTAATTCAAATGGTTGACTTAATGTTATAAGTTTTTATTGCATTCACATGAGTAAAAATAATGTATTTAATGAAAAAAAAATTCTCACTGTTGTTCCCGTGAAGCGAAGATCATTCGCCAAGTGGATCAACCTCTTTTTGGACTATATGTAAAATTTCCTTAAACTAATTGTAGTTATGCATAGTGAGATTAATCTTTGATTCAATGGGTTGAGGGACACTCATAACCTCTTGACCTAAGATAAAAAAATAAACATTTAAATAAAAAGTTTAAATTACTATTTTGAATAATAAGTTAAGAAAAAATAATGTTAATTTTATTTTATTTGATGTGGAGATTCACGGGGGATAAACAAAAAACAAAAACATATTGCAAACAAAAAATAAAAAATAAAAAACACAAGTAAACAGTCCCTTAATCCTTTCCCGCTTCGTTTAGTGAGACAAACATGTTTTGAAATGAGCCGCTCATTAATTAATACAGCTTTGTACATGATGAGAATAGCTTAATTGATAAGATACATTGAGTTTGTGGATAAGATTTGAATTTGATTATTACATAATATATTTTATAAAAAATAATAAATTTTAAGTCTGACTAAACTTTAAATTCAAAATTAATTAGTCAAATAACTAGTTAAAAAACTAAAATTTGTAAAGGTACTTTGAGGTCCTACTAAAAAAAAAAAGGTTTCTATGGTTAAAAAAAATATATTGGGAACTTTCATGTCACCCTTTGGTCTAAAACTTTGCTTAAATAGGAGGAAAGTAAATTAGATTCTTTTTAATTTATGATTTTTTTATGTTTAAATAATATGAAAATATTAGCATAATTATGTTTTTCTCTCATTCTTCCCAGTCAAATAAGAGTTTTCCCCTTTATCTTTTTTTTTTCTATTTTTTTTTCTTGTTTTATCTTAGCGTTACAATGAATGGACTAGATTTCTGTATACAATTTGTGAATGAAAGAACTGTCTTACTATTAAAAATTGTCAACCTGCAGCAGCAAACACAATCAATATGTATGGATTTAATGAAAAACCGCTTTGCAAGTTTTCCACAGAAAAAAAAGTGGGGTTGACGTCGTGTGCAGTGGATTAATGAGTAATCATATCAGATTTACATCTATATATAAAAAATAATACATCTATATATAAAAAAAAAAACTATCAAAGTCTAAACTTCTAGATACAGACTTTTTTTTAATATAAAAAATGTTTAATATAATAACATCTTAGTGTAGTACTTTTCCCAAGTTTGATTCCATTTCCACGCCCTTGTGTTGCACGCATAATTGTCATAATTTTACTGTTAATAAGGTTATATATACAACTGCTATTTATCAATGAAATGGATAACTAATTATGTGACCGCTGACTTTTATAACACAATTCAATCGACGATTAGTAGTAGTGTTGATCGTGTCTCAAGGTGAGTTCATTATAGTAGACGGAGGAATTAATCATTTATTTACCAAAAAAATCAGTAGAATATTAGGAGGAAATTATGTTGTTCAACTACAATGTTCATGTTGACTCCCACGGTTACACCCACATTTCGGGTCAAACCGAGTTTCTTGACTTTGTTTTTTTCAAAAACCAACAAATCCCCCCCTTTTTTTTCTGAACACCAATAAATCCCTTTAAATCCTCACACAACGTGCAATGCCTAACGTACACAAATCACTTGTATACAAGAGAAGAGAACCTTATTAATTACCTTCTCCTCCTCCTTCTTCAAGCTCTTTTACAAAAGCAATATGGAGACAGAATCACTATTGCCTAAGCCAACTTATGGTGGCATAAAGAGGTACTTGAGAAGGAGGCGCTACCAACGCCTCGACAGCGACGGTGTTGCCACCGCCACCGGTGGAAAGAAAACAAAGATGATTAGGTCAAGAAGAAGAAGCCCACACAGGCAATGGAGGATCAAGGCAATTCCAAAATTGACATGGATGGTTAGGTCACCCTTGAAGATGATGGCAAAGCTAAAAAATGCTTATACGAACTTCATGTTGAAGTCCATGACCACGGACAACATATTTGGAAGCAAAAGGATTCCAAAGGTTGATCCTCAAGTGTCTAAGGGTTATAAGGGTGATGCGTTTGAGGTCAGGCTCATTTTTGAGATCTCCAAGGCCTTGGTTGCGTCTCATGAACTATATCCTGTGCACTAATTGTTTCTTCTTTGATCCTTCTTTTTATTTTTTATTTATTTGGATTTCTCGAATTTTCCTTTCTAAATTTCCCGTGTGATTCCGCAGAAAATGTTGAAGAATCACCAAGAAATTGTAATTTATTTATTCTTAAACGTATACAATTTGATTCTCTGATCATATTTATGTTCTCACTTGTTTGTCTCTCATAATTTATATTTGTTGATTCAAATATTCAACTTCTAGTTTTCTTTTTTGAAGGAATCTAACTTCTAGTTATTCTTTTGTATCATGTTAATCTTGATGTATATTAAATTATAAATAATTTGAAATTAATATAAAATCTTAATTATAGATATAACTTGCATAACAAAAATATGGTAATATAATATACTAACGTTTTTCTTTTTCTTTTAATTATATTTTACAATAAGAAGTGTTCTTGTTTGAGTCTCTCCATTCATTTATGTACGTAAAATTTAATAATTTAAATTAGCTTCTCTGATGTTATTTCTCACCTTGATATGCCATCAACAATAATTTGACTCACGAAGTGTGCAAGTTAAAAGTAATTTTATGTGAATTGTCAAAATTATTTTTTCACAAAGGTTAATTTAATCTTATCATTTAATTTTAAATAAATATAATGATTAAATTTACTTAAATTAATTTCATTTTAATTATTATGTAAAAAATCATTTTAATTATCAAAACTAGCTTCTATATTCACTTTATATATGTTATATACAAAATTATTCAAGTAATTTGAGCAGCCAATTAAGATGGTGAGTGCATGGTCATGTGTAGCCACACGTGAAAGAGAGCTAACTCCCACATTCATATGTTTAATTTAGATTCGTCTATTTATTTATTTCTAAGAATGGTTTTTGTAACAAACAGAAAAAAGAGATAAGACGAAAAGAGACAAAAGTATAACAACGGAAATTTATATATATATATATATATATATATATATATATATAATTGTTATAAAACTTTGTTATATAAATATCATTTTCTTTATACTTTTCCTGAGCTTGATTCCATGTACAAGTCCAACTATCCCGTTTGAAATGAATTTAAGAACAATTATTGTCTGATGCAATTTAATTATTTAATTTGACCAGCGCATAAAATAAAATAAATGGATTAAATTTTTTACGCTTTGAAAGATTCTGTTTTTATTTTCAGATTTATTCCATTTGATATACAAAATGAGAAATAATTATGAAGTAAGAAAAAAATAAAAAAAAAAATATGCCATGAATTTTTGGCCGATTCTTTACTGTTGCAAGGAGAAAGCATCTTTAATGGGTATAATTTAAATTATTTATTTTAAGTTTATTTATTTATTAATTGATCTCTATAATATTACATCACATTTAAACAACTCATACATATTTTATTCTAATGGTATAGTTTTAAGTAATCCTTAAGGATCATTCTTAAATAACTCATTCTTAAAATGATAAAAACAAAATATTTTTTAGTCATAAAAACCATTGTTTATAAAAGAAATAATATTTAATTTTAAACAACTCAACATGATACATAGATCTTTTTTAATATATAGTAAAAAAATTAAACAATAGTATTTAAAATAAGAAACTCATTAATCAATGATCCAAAAAAAAAATGTTCTAAGCCATTCACCTCTTCATTTTAAAATATTTATGTCACTTTTGCCTTGTGTTAAAATTCATTTTTTTTTACTTATAAAAAATCATTTTTTGAATAGAAGAGAGTTAGAACAACAATAATACAACTTTTAGCCATTTAATGAAAGAGACTTTGATACCAATACAATGACCAACACTTCTAAAATCTTTAAAAAGTGTTGGGTGAAATCTAATAGATTTATATATCTACTAACAAGGAATAAGTATATATAATTGTAAATTATTGCTAATGCTTGTAACATGTCCTAATCTTAGAATAAGATCATTTCCATTTTCCCTAATTTTATTTTCTTAAAAACACTTTAACTTAAAGTAATCCTATTTCTTTTTAGGAATTTTACGAAATATTGAAGAATAAGATTGGATTGATTAGTTAAACTGAAAAAGTAACCGGGTCCTTATATTGGGCAACCTAAAAATCAATAAAGAACCCGTTAAAAACAATTACAAATTTAGTTAAAATCAATAAATTTGATGGTAAAAAATTAGTTCAAACTAGTTTTTTTGAAAACATTTTTTTATTGATTATTATTAAAAAAAAAGTGAGTACATAGTCCTAACCTAAATTAACATAAAATTGTTTTATCTTAATCAATAATTTCAAGTTTAAATCATATATATGTAATTATGTAAATTATTTAAAGGAAATTTTTTACTATTCATAATAATTTTATATGTGATTATGTTAAATTATTTAAAGGAAATTTTTTACTATTCATAATAATTTTATATGAGTCGAAGTATATTGACTTTATATTTTGCAAAACATTTAATTGATATGATTCTTTTATGTTTATTTTTATCTAAATTTAATTCTCATGTTTTTATTTTACTTTATTACTTAATATATTATATAAAATATTTGCTAACTTATAGTTACTTATTTTTTAGAAGAAGTTAATAAATTATAACTAGAATTATTTTAAAATACACTTAAGATGTGACGCAGTAACTTATTCCTAAAAATAAGTGTACATAAAGTTAACAAATTTTATTATATAATATTAAAAATAATTGTTCAATTATCAATGATTTGACTACAATTAGATTTGTTAACAATGAACAATGCCTTCTTCAAATTAATGAATGCTTTGATTTTCAAAATATTAAAGGCATGTAACCATTAACGGTCATGTTGAGGATCTGAAGTTAACTTTCATCCTCTATGTGAACACGTGGATGCAAGTTTGATATCTTTCTTAAGGACGTATCAGTTGAATATCTATCTACTACCTCTAATAAAAGAAACACCAGCGGCATCCACGTGTCCTGGTCTTAAAAATTAGGCTTGGTTTTCTTCTTTTTTTTTTTTATAAGTTTTCTAATTTTTTGAATTGTTAACTTCTGTTAGCAAAAAATAATTATGGGAAATCCAATTTGCATTGCCTTACACTGCTGGTTTTATGGGAAATCCAATGATTAATATGGACAGTGTAAGTATGAAGTAAATTGGATTTAATTTTATACATATGTGGGATAACTAGAAGTGGCAAAATAAGTTGTTCTAGTCGAGCCAACTTGAACATATCACTAAAATATAAGGCTTACTTATTATTGCAGGAAGAGAATGCTAGAAACATTGCAGAAGGAAGTCAAGCTTCCCTACCTTACGCTGCTGGTTTTATGGAAAATATTATGAACATGATGCAAATGGGAAATGTGAGAGTGCAATAGATTGAATTTAATTTTATACATATGTGGCATAACTAGAGGTGGCAAAATGGTTTGCTCTAGTTGGGTTGACCGAACTCACATGCTAAAATATAAGGCTTACTTATTGTTGCAGGAAGACAATAATGTTGGAAACATTGAAGAAGTAAGTCAATTTGCCCTGCCTTATCTTCCCAGTTTTGAGGAAAATTCTATGATAAACATGGTAGTGTAAGTATGAAGTGACCTGGATTTAATTTTATACCCATGTGGCATAATCAGAGAGGTGACAAAATACTTCAGTCTAATCGGATGACTCGATCTATCCACTAAAATATAAGACTTGTTATTGCAGGAAGAGAATGTTGAAAACATTGCATAACAAAGTCAAATTGACTTGCCTTACGTTGCTAATTTTATGGGAAATTATATAAAATGATGAATATGAGCCATGGAAGTATGAAGTAAATTGAATATAATTACATATAAAAAATTAATTTAATTTAATGTTGTACAATTGTGACATAACTTTTCGTCATGTATTAAATTTAAACCACTATGAGAAGATTGTTATTCTTACACGCTGAATGTGTTGACTAATTTACTTAAATTAATGAAATATCCTTTTATTTACTTCAATGGACTTGGAGGCAGGAAACCAACTTATTCCTCAACCCAACATGATGCAGCCACCTTTTATGCCTTCAGATCAATTGTCTTACAATTTTCAACCCAATGTAAGAGGGATATTGTTAATACTATATCATGGACCTAGTGTTTCTTATACACCAATTTACAAAATAACCTTTTAGTTTCTTTCTTTCACATATTCAATGTCAATGTTAAGATCTATATTTTGTCATATTGCAGTGAACGTAGGGATGTACTTTACTGGGGGTGGATCATGGATGAATGAAGCCATGGTGTGGCCAAAACTATGTCTTCCCTTGTGGAACTGGAGCAACCGTTTACATTAATTATTAATTCCCATCAAATAATACCCCCACCCCCCTCCTTTTTCAGTTCGGAATTTTGGAAAACTTTAGCCCATAAAATAATTGGACACCTTCGGGTTTGAACATTCTATATATTATGTGCCGAACAACGACCCTTTTAATTTTCAAGATTTGTTATAGCTGATAACATTTGCATAATTCACGCCATCATAACGTAGTTTAGCAATTATCATGAACAAAATTAGACCGTAGGGGATTTTAACTGGTTTATATTTGAGGTTTGGAGATTTCATGGATTTTATTTATATAACTTACGAAAATTGAAAACTCGTTTGAAATTTTCACAGACTCAACTGGAGCTAATTAAAATTAAGTATGCATTGGATTCTGTGCAATTTAGACAGAACACTAGTAATAGAAAGGTGTTCTCCTCAAAGTAATTAATATGTTGATTTTGTCAGTTTTGTGTGAGCTTGGTTTATTGGCTTATGAACTTTACATGGCTTGCTCCCGTTTTATACAGTACAATTGCAAAGTGAACATTTGTGGTAGCTGCCCCTGCTCTGTTTAAAACTAAACTTCATACTGTTCTGAGAAAATTTATCAAAGACATATGAAATCTTAGAAAGTATTTCATAGGGAAGTTGTTTGAGATGTTTCTAACCTTGACTTCGATTGTAAATTGATAAATTTGCTACATTGTTCTGTTATTTTGGCAGTAAAATATCAAATGAGGATGAACAACAAAAGTCTAAAAATTTTGTTTTGATAAAGCTCTGTTTTAACTTTTACCTCAATTACGTTGCTACTTATCCCTGTTTGAATTATATATCGATGCCAATCATTCATGTCCCTATTTTTGCTTCAAGAAATTTCAAGCTATATGTCACTTTGTTTCCAGCATGCTCTCTCGGCAGAGCATGAACTATTTTGGGCAATTTTCATATTTACAAAAGAAAAAAATTGTAACGAACCAGTTGGGGTTAGCAAATTGACTTTGGGGATAGAACAAATAGCATCCAATCATAAATTTTAATGTTAATTTTTATTCGTTATTTTTTTTAATTGATGTTGTGCCCACCTTTTTCTTCATTGTTAAATTTTACTTTGTTTTTAATTGTTAAGTTTCGTTAATTTGATCTGATATATGGTGCTAATTTTTAACCATTATCTCTTTAACTTTTATTTTAAAAATAAATGTAATTTAATGCAATTTTTATTATACTATTAAGTGTGATAAAAATATTATTTTTTGTAATAATTACTTTAAAATTTATATTTTTAAATAATTTCTAATTAGTTAATAATGTACAAATCATTATATACTAACCATATAAAATTAAACACTCTGAAACAATATGATAAATATTTATCCTGCGAATACTAAAATAATAGTTAATATTAAAACTTTTATTTGTTTAAAAGTTAGGAAATTGATTGTCATATTTTTATTTAAAAAATCCATTCTAATAAAAAAAAAAATATGTTGATCAGATATATTTTGGAAAAGAAAAGAGCAAAAGAATCTCTCACTTTATTGGTAATAAAAAGTGGAGAAATTGGGGAACCTCGTTTTTAAAACGCAACGCAAGTATCCCCGATTGGCTCCTTAGTAAAGTGGTTCTTTCTTCACTTTGATTGGCACTCGTTCGCGAGGCAGGCATTTGAACAAATTCCTCAACTTTGTCTTTGCATCATATTTGTGACTGAGTATAACTTGAAAGTGGATTAGTATGTGTAAATGGGTCTTACTCATCAGTGTCTTAAAAGAAAAAATATTTATTGTGAAAAAAATATATAAAAAAAATTTATAAACAACATAAGTTTTGTTTTTTAATAAAAATATTTTTATTTTAAATTTTTTAATCAATATCTTTAAAGCATTGGTTAACATTTACCTAATCACTCCATCAGAAAAAAAAATAATAAAAAAAGAATTTCACTAGACAACGATATATATGAAAGAAAAAGCAGAATATATATATTGATGGTGAGTGTGAGGTCACTAATTTTCCAGCTGCTTTATACCATAGTTTGGTGGAGGGGAATCTTAGATGAAGCCTATGAGCCTTTAACTTTACGTAAAGCAATACTTTTAAGAGCGTGACTAATGGGGTGAGTGAGTTATATATAAAGGAGTTAACCTAGCTAAGCAGTATTCCAATTAAGAGCTGATAAAACGAAGAGCTGGGAACGGGAGATTGGAGCCATCAGAATTTGTGGGAATGGGCGGATTGGGAAGCAATGAGATTGAGCAATACATTTAATTTCTTCCCAATTTCGCCCATTCCTATGATTTCCGATGCTTCTTCCCTTTCCTTTTGCCTTTTGCAATTTCCATTCTGTTCAATGGTATTGTTACTTCTTCTCTCCGTTTCTTTCTTTTATTGATAGTTAAAATTATTTGTAATATGATTGTCTTTTTGTATGTTTATACGTAGTACTCATCATCAGGTTTCTTTGCATACGTTCTTTCTGCCACTATCACACCTAAGTCACGCAAATATATATCTCGAGTCTATCTTAGGCTTTAAGAGACTGTGTTCTCTAACTTTGTTGAAAGTGTACCCATGCGATTATGTTTGTGCATACCATCGCAAGCCATGAATGTAGATGTTGTAATTTTTTTATTTACAATAAGTGTAATTACTCTGTTTGGGGTTTATTTTTTATCCTTCTCTAAGATTGTATTATGTAAGAATCAAAATTCATGTGTTTTTCACAAACTCACTTATGTTACCAACTGAACTCCATGCATTGAGTGTTGATGTTGCAATTTAGTTTAATAAATGAAAATTTCCATTCTCAATAAGATTATTAGGAGTTAGATTGTTTGATAATAAAAAAATGACATTGTTTTGCCCCAAAAAACCACGTTTTTTTGAAGATGGAGAAGTTTAATTCTCATTTATTTATAATTTAATATTTTTAGAAAATATTTATGTCATAATTTTTTTTTGTACAAAATATTTTTATTCTCTTTTATCAAACATGAAAAACTTTTATTTTAATATATTTTTATAAGAATGTTAAAACAAATTTTTAAATCAAAATACTACTTAAAAGGGTTGGAAAGAAAAAGGAAAACACTGGCTATCAATTATCGATATCCTCCTTACTTTGGATTATTGTAAACATTGCAAGATTCTCATGAGTTGTACTAACTTAATTGTTATCATAATTTTAAGGTAACATAACTCAGTTAATTAAGTAGGAATTGCGAGTTTGTAAGCTTTCAACACTATTTTTGATTGCTACGTATCAACAAAATTTTAAGATAAGATATATTGAGTTGTCAAAATTGGTCTAGTTTAACAGGTTGGGTCGAGGTATAAAATTTATGTCATATGCTACCTGGCTTATTTGATAATGCATTATTATTTAACAAAAAATACAAAACAAAACAACAAACGTGCGTCAAATTAACCGGCCTAATAGGCTGGGGCAAGACATAATAAGAGCCCATAAGAGATTCGGCCTAAACTACTTTCAACTATTTTACCTATTGTGTTGACTTATTTGATAGCTCTAAAGACATTAGAATTTACTAATTTAGAAGCTAAACCTATTTTTCAAATTCAACACATAAAATTAAAAAACCCAAATAATTTTCAAGGTCTGTATACTTTGCATGGAGCTGGATAGAAATTATAAAAGACAATTAGTATATAGGGTTGGCCTAATAGTAAAGTGGGTAAAACTCTCACATTTAGTATCCAAAAAGTAATTTCACTTACTAGATAATTTTAAAAAATAAAAGTAGTGATTAATTGAAAATAATATTAATTTATTAAGCGTGACTTAATATTTTTTCTTACAAAAGTTTGTAAACAATTTAATATTATATATTATTAAATTAAAAATAATTATTAAAAATTCAATACCTATTTGTATACATTAAAATATTTCTTATTGTTTAAAAACGTATGATATAATACCTTATTTTAAATACAAATTTTTATATATTATTAATTAGTGTATTTGTTAAACAGATATATAATTAACCTTAATAATTTTACTAAATAATTATCATATTAATTTATTAAATTATATTTTAATATATATAAATACAAAATAAATTTTCACCAGAAGTTTTTTTACATTTATTATTGTTCACTCTTAATAATTTTCTTACAAAATTTAGTAAATAAATTAATGCTATTAATTTAGTGTGTGTAGTATTTATTAATTATAATTTTAATATCATTCAGTTGATAAAAACTCACTAGGATCATCCTAGTGGTGGTACGGGGTTTAGTAATTAGTCCATTTTGATTCATAGATAAACAAAAATAATTAATTTTACATTAATTGCGAAAATTTGTTTACATAGTTTAATTTGTCTAATCTCAAAGTAAAAAATAAGATTATTTCTAAAATGTCTTTCATTAAAATTTTATCATGAATAAAAAGAAGTAATTGAAAATAGAATTAGAATTAAATGATGGATATTTTAAGAAAGAATATGTTTAATTATTTCTCATTAATATTTAAAGAGATAATAATTAAGTAAGAATATATATGAAAAAATAATTAATGTTTTTAAAATTTCAAAAAAAATCTTATAATTTTTTTTAAATAATCTTATAATAATTAGGGATGGGGAATTACAATAGAAATGTTTGGCCTTACTCAAACTCCACCATAACTGTGGAGCTTGTGAAGAAGACAGTTTCCATTTCAGAGTGGTGTTTCATTCTAGTTATTTGCATGCTGATGTTGTTAGTGCTTTTTTATGTGCTGTTTTACTTTTCTGTTTCTTTTTTTCATATGCAATACTAAAAATGTAAAAAATAAATATATATATATATATAGTAAAAAATTATATTAGCATCCAATCATAATTTATTATATACTAAATTTATTAATTTTTATAATAATTATTTTAAAAATTATATTAACAAATAATTATAATTTAAAGATGGTATAATATTACTTTTACATTTGTATGTGACATTAAACTTTAAAAAGATACAATGCTCTTTTTGTTTCTTTTTATTTGTCTTTTAATAGTTTATGTATAATCAACATGCAATAAAATTTCTTAATTCTATCATTTTTATTTTATCATTTTTTATTTCTACTTCATTAAAAACAAATATGTGTGAATTAATTAAAATTTAGGTAAAAAGTAAGAGTATAATTGACAAAAAGATTATTTAATATGATGTTGAATTTTATAAATGATAGATAAATAGAATTTTTTTTGTCAAAAAAATTGATAATTAAGTGTTAGTAATATCATTAAGTTGACTAAATATAATATATTTATTAGATATAATAAATTTAATATATGTTTATTTAAGTTGTATGACTTTTTATGTGTTAAAAATATACCATGCACTAAAATATTTAGTGGGAGACATTTGTTTTAAGATTCTTGAAAATGTGAACATTTGTTTTAGTAAAATTATTTTTAGGAATAGTTGAGTCCCAAAAACGTAAAAATACTGACAATTTTCTTACTCTTATATATTGTCATGGAGAAGGGTGAATATATTGAATTCTTATGGGAATAAAAGTTATTTTTTATAATAATTATGTAACTATTCTTACTTCATTCTTTCACATTTATTGTGTTACTCTTATTTTTTAATTAAATATTTTTTTCTGAAATCATTATTGTCAAAAACATATTTATGGGAATAATATTCTTAAATATAATATTTCTAAAAATGTTATTCTTGAAAATAAAATTTCATACCTCAAAACAAACACACCATTGATTAAAAAAAAGCTTATAATGCCTACTTTAAAATATATTTTGTATATAATATTAATTATTGTATTTATTAAGCAAATAACTAACTACCATTAATCACATTACTAAATATATTTATTAAATAGAATATACTTATTTAATTTATATATATACACATATTTTTTCGAATCAAGAGGGTATAAATTAGTTGGTTGAACATAGCACATGAATTATTATAATTCTGTTATACTTTTTAAAATTCTTACTGATAAACAAATATACTTTTTTCCCAATTCAATTATAAGAAGAAAAAACTTGATTTGAGAAAAACACAAGTACACAATCATCCTCTAGTAATAAATAGCAAATTCACACATACAACATGTTTTACTTAAACCAAGATAATATCCTTGTGTTTTGTTCTTTAAATTACCCTTTTAACAATTTTAATTATTTTTGTTAAAAGGATTTTTCAATAATATGCATATAACAACTATTTTCTCTTATACCTAACATTGCTTAAAAAAATTGTAAACACACACACACACACACACGCACGCACGCCCACCCACCCACACGCACGCACGGACACACACACACCCACACACACGCACACACGCAGACACATACATTATATTTTATCTATATATTCTTATTTATTATTATTTCTCTAAACATTAATGAGAAACAATTAAGTAAATATAGAGATAAAAAAAGAACAATTTTAAAATAATAATATAAATAACTGATAAATTTAATTAATTAAATTTATTATTTTTTAAGAACATAAATTAGTTAAAAAAGACTTATAATTAAAAAATCGAAGGAATATATAAAACGACCCTTGTGATGTTATGGAAAAGGAAAGACAACAAGTTATCCACAAACCTCTCTCTCTCTCTCTGTGTGAAAAGACTATGATTACTAAAACCAAAGGATGATAATCAAACACACGAATTTTATTGAGAGGGAGCAAATATAAAAAAAGTTATATCATAAATAAAAGTATTCCGAAGACAATACAAATCTAATATACAAAAAGAGACAAAACACAAATCACATACAAGCAAATTGCAAACATAGTGGATTGATGAACAAGCTCACAAAATCTAGTGAGTCTTAATAAAATAATTCACAATTTAAAATCAAACTCAAAGCAATAATATGAAGATAAGAGATAAAGAAGACACATTCAGTTTTAGCGTGGAAAACTCAATTGGATAAAAAATTACGAAGTCTAAATTGGATAATTAATTCAATGAACAACTCCACTATGATAATAAATAAGTACATTTAAATCCTTATAGAGAGTTAAGAATCAGACTTGTCAAACGCTTCTATATGATCTCATAACAATTCTCTCAATGATGCAAACATAAACTCTCTAAAGCTCTAATATTATTTGGAATGAAATGCATACTATACAAAAATATGTTTCTATTTATACTAATTTAAGCATATGATTTTAACCAATTTTTGAATGCAATCCTAAAAATATTCTATCCTATTTTTGAATGTAATCTTAAAAAATATTTTATCATGCAGTGTAATCTTAAAGATTTCTATTATATTATGCAAAGCAATCTCAAAAATATTTTATTCTATTTTTTAATGTAATATTAAAAAATATTATATCTTATTATATTATACCATATAACCTTTTTTATTGTCAAATTATTTTTTTTAATTTTTAATATATATATATAATAAAATTTATATTAATAAAATTTTAGGAGGACGATGGTCCCTCTAGCCCCTCCTGTGTCCGCATCTAATGATCATACTCTTCGAAGCTTGTTACATGGAGAGTGGAATGTTGTACAAAATGACAACTTCATTAATTCCTAAAAGTGAAAATAAAGCAAAAATCGCTCGATCAGCAACTTGAAAGTAAGTTGCAAATTGTAAGATCTATGATCATAGTTGTAAGATTTAAAGACTGAAATGATGATATTATTTTGCCAGATACACTTCACTATCACTTTGGTCATTTTGATCCTCAATGACGTGGCATTTACTATGCATTCACACTGGCATTTTGCTTAGCAAATTTAAAGTTGGAAATTTATCTGTCAATTATTTAAATTTAGGGACTACTATAATTGTACTTGAGAGGTAAAATGGGATTTATTGCTTATGGTCTTACCTAAAATCCAACTAATCATATCATATCAAAATTTTCCAATATAAAATGAAAAGAGACAATATATATTGTTGGATTAGACGTTTACTCTTTCAATGCTAACCCAGGCCCATTGAGGGTTTCTAAAACCCTAAACCTAATTCATCTTTTTAAATACATTAGTTGAGGGTAGAGTTAGTAGACTCAGACGTGGAGAACCGTCAGAGAGATTTGTCAGTCTCAAGTGATAATCTTGAGTGCCGATTTGAGCAAGCATGCGTGCTTTGCAATTTGAGAGATCCCTAGAGAGTTTGAGTGAAATACTCTAGGTTTCATTTGATTACTATCATTGCTAGAGAGGTTGAGTGAACCACCACAGTGGTGTATTTGATTGTAACCCATTATTGTTATAGTGGATATCTGATTCTGAACCAGTGTCCCGTGGGTTTTTCTACTTCTTCACATTGAGGAAGGTTTTCTCTCACGTTAAGCATATTGATTGTGTTGTGTTCGCTCTCCTTTTCTTCCTTTTTTGATCCGCTTCCGTATTTGATTTGAGGGTCTGTGTTACCAAACATATATAACATAAGTACTTCGAGTGATGATGTTTTTTTCCTTCTATATATACTTACTAGTATTTTAGCATGCATGTGCAGCAAATGGGATAAATGCCTTTAAAAAAGATTTTAGAATATATATAAATTATATCTTAAATTTACAATACATGTTTTATATTATAATATAAGATTATTTTTTATTATTTGATACTTTATTTTGAAAATATTAGATTTAATATAAAAATGAAAATGAAAAAATATACTGAAAGAGATAAATGACCACCAACTATATATATATATATATATATATATATATATATATATATATATATATATGTATGAGGAAATATCAAATTATACATGTGTAATATTGATAATTATTGTATCATTTTTAACTTGATATAGAATGTTATTTTTATTGGTGAAATCATTAAATTATATCTATATATTATCAAGATTTTCTGTATTAAATTTTGTCAAAATTAAAAAATAACAAAAAGGTAACCAAATCATCAATATTTTAGAATATTTTAAAATATTTGTATTATGTCGATTTTAATTTACATGAATGAGACAATAAATAATTTTGGATTAATATGAATTTTTCCTTATGTAATATATGAAAAGGAAATTTTTTAATTTAAAATAAATTTTAAAAAAATATTATCCAATTAAAAGTTATAAAATGATGTAATAATTATCATAATTATATTAACAATTTGATCCCTTTTATATATATATTTGTGTGTGAACGCAAGTTTCTTAGTGGGTTTCTTAGCTTAAGAAACCGGTTCTTACGCGTTCTTCACCACTGGAGCAATCTGACGTGGCGATACTCATTTCTTCACGGCACGGTCTGTTCCTTATATAAGGAACCGTTCCTTCCCATTTAAAAATAATTATTTTCGCATAAAAATCGTTATTTCAGTTATTCTCAACACAATAACACAGTCCACATTAACATCAAAGTGATTAAACAAATTTGGGAAGAAGATGAACAATAATTCCACAGAAATCAGAAATCAAATTAAAGCTTACCGGTTTGACGGAGATGAAGGGTGGGTCTTTGCGCTTGGACGGACGAAGTGAAGAAGAGAGGAGACGCGTGCGGTTCTTGTGCGTGCGGTTATGGTGAGTGAAGAAGGAAGGAGGAAAGCAAAATGGAGAGGAGAGGAGAAGAAAGGAGAGGCACATGACGGAGAGGAGAGGAGAGGAGAGGGGAGGAGAAGAGAGGAGAAGAGAGGAGAAAGGAGAGGAGAAGAGAGGAAGCTTCTGGAGGTGTGGGTGCACGCGGAAAAGAAAAAAAGGAAGGTGAAGGGGTTGTTGAGAAGGGAAGGTTCTGGAGAAGGTGAGAAGAATGTGAAAATATATATAAAAAAAAGGAGTAAAAAAACGGTGAAGAAAAAAGAAAGAGTAAGGAAAAAAATTAGCTTTGAGAAATTGAAGGTTAGAAAAAATGAACCTTAGAAATGGAAAAATAACCATTGAAAGAATGGCTATAAATTTGAGAATGTTGTTAAATTTTTTCACACAAATTTGATACAAAAAATTTGTTTGACACATAAATTTTTTATTTATTTCGATGTTATTGTGTTTAATTATTTATTGTTATGTAAAATTTAATTTTATATTATTATACATTTCATTTTATTTATTTTAATTTATATTTATGAAAATTAAAAAAATGTTAAATTTTATTAAGAAAATATAAATATGTGAATTATGTTGAGTTTCTGGTGATTTCTTGCATTTGAGCAAAATATTGGGTGAGTTTCTTAGATATGACATGACATTATAGGGACCACAAAAAATACTACGGGGATCATAAAAAATTGCTTAAGAATTAAACCTATTTGAATTTCTTGCATAGTAGATCTTCTTAAATTCAAGATAGTATAATTTTAATCATAATCTCCGTCTAAATTATTGAGGTCATAGTAGGTGGACTCGTCAGAAGTATTGGTAAGGATACTGCAGATCCACCAACAAATTGAGCTTTTTCCTTTGTCGATCTAAATAATATAATTAAAACCAAATAAAATAGGAAAGTGTTACGTATTCTTTTTTACTTTTACGTTTTTTATGAACTTAAGATTTAGTATTATTTTCAATTTTACATTCTATTTTGTTCTATTTTTAAAATCATTAAACGTAAGATAAAATCTTATATCTTATAGTGTCCAGTTGTAACATTCCTGCCCATTTGATTTTATGCAATGTTCTAGCAGCCCTGGCGATTAATTTAGAATTCAAGAGAACCCTGGTGGGAAAAGATTGGACCAGAGTAATGGACTGATCAACTTGTCTTATTCTTGTGGAAAATGGCCATTGGGAAATTAATTAAATATACAGCTGGAATTCTCCAAGTCTATGTGCCTTTGGGAATAATTGGTATGGTGCATCATTAATTATATGTCAGCAACATGGCAGGCAATACCTAGATTTTTCCCATTTTGAGAATAGCTTTTGTGCATTCCATATTTGGGAAGAAAGCCGACACTAGAATACTCTTCATAACTCTCCCAGTTTTGTAAAGGTTATGTACTCAACCCATGACATGTTTAAATTTAAGTTTTTTTTTTTTTTTTTACTTTCTCTTGCAATATATTTACTCAACCCATGACATAGTATGATGGTATATACAAAAGTGAGAATATAATGATAGATCCTAATACTATCAATAAATATATTTTTGCATTTAATAATGGAAGAAAAATACAAAAAAAAAATTATTGGATTAGGAGAAATTAAAAACTCAAACGATCAGTACATAAGACTGGCAGATTAGATATATATGCTTCATGCTGCATGCATGAACGAAATTAAAGGATTAATATGCTTGCAATGGTATCAAATAAAGAGTAGTACTTTAAGAAGTTGACATTGAAAAACGAGGAAAAATCATGAAGATGGCAAAAAATTATCGATAGAGATATGCCATGGGATCAAGGTTCAATGGGGTGGTGACGGCTGGACGGACGTTGGTCATTCACCTGTCACATGTCACCGGCCCATATATACATGTTTTCTTTTTTAGTTGGAAAAAAAAAAATCCAAAGATGACATGTTATTATTATATTCTTCTCTCCATGCTTCTTGGCAACTTGCATGAATCTTCTCTCCGTGTCTTCCACTCCAATTTCATTTATGCTATTTTAATTCATTGATGCTATTTAGTAATATTAATATATTACTTGTAGATCTAGAATTTTGACCATGTAAAATATTTTTTTAGTGACCATAATAATATGTGTATTTTCTGAATTGGATCGTATTCTGATCTCCATTGTTTAATTCTATAAATCTAACCTTAATCAGAGTTCCATTCTTATTGGGTTGATCTGTGATCCATCATCAAGAGTTTAAGGTGCAATATAAAGCTGGCATACAAGGACAATTGCACACCCAATTCCTTGGGATATGGGATAATATTTTGATATGTCATAACTGTCTTAATTTGGGAATATCACAAAAGATAGGCGTTGTGAACAAAGATAAATAATCATTTCTCTAATCTAGGAAAACGGATTAATTAATATACTTCACTTACGCGTTTTAGATTAGATTTATCTCTACCACGAGGAAGTATCTTTTAAAAAAAATATCAAATATCTTTAAAAAATATATATATTTTTGGCCTACCTAGTTTAAAACGTAAAATTATTTGAACTAACAAGATTTCGTGTGTAACTGTGTCTGATAATGCCAACTGCTTCTATACATCACAATAGCATTTTACGGTTCAAATTGATCTGACCTATTTCACGTACCTCCAACTTATATAAAATTCTGGGGACCAAAAGAATTCTTTATTCCAAGCATTATAAATTAATTATTTAAAACTTTAGCTGAGAATTTTAGCGACTTAAACTAAAGTACAAGTGCCTTATATTCTTTTATGCTTATACCAATAATGGCAAGGATCGAGAGTGAATAAAATCAACAAGTAGATTCCCCCGTGCTATGTCATCCATATCCTGTCTTCCAATAAACTTGCAATGGCTCTGGAAAGCTTTATAAGTTTAATAGTACTGTAGTTGAACAGAACACAATTGTAACGCGTATATATAGATTTTTAACCCCCAGAATTTTATTTTCCCATCCGATCGAATATTTTTAAGAAATTACTATTTGATTAATGTTATACAAATTGAGTAATAATAAAAAGAAAGAAACAATTCCAAAATATTAGTTGCAGCAATATGCCATATGCTATTTATACAAAGCATGCATATTGTAAATCAAAATTAAAATTCCTTATATTAGAAATGAGTCATAAATGGGTGCTGCAAAACCGGACTGTGCAAGTAGCCCAATATTAAAATTAAAAAGACTGATATTATATTAAAAATCCATCAAACCTAATAAATCAATGACAAAGATAAGTCAAAAAAGAAAATTGTTCAAATCTTATAAAAATAACTTTAGCCATATTCCCATTGGACGTAGGATCTTAACACTTTGTTCTTGCATGCGCGGCATGTCTCGATGAGTACATTCCATAAGGATAACATTGTTTGTCACATAGCATTTGTCCTTTCTTTACGTATCAAGCTAACACACTGATATACAGTCCAAATTCACATGACATTGACACACCGACCCGTAGTAATTCTTGTAGGGATGTGTGAACGCAAAGGTTTACTATGTCCATATATTTAATTCTTGTAGGGAAAGAACGATTGACGGTTGTAAGGAAGTGCATTATATATGCATTAGTTTTCCCCTATAAATAGAGACATATATTTCAGTGTCAAATAGCTCTGAGGTCTCTTCCTCCTTTTAGATGAGCAAGAAAGGAAAAGACCATATCTTCCCCTCTCATCAGAAGTTTAAAAAAATCCTATTCTGAGCTTTCATCTTAAATTTGGTTTTCTCTGTCATCTTTTTTTTTTTTTCATTCATTTGAATTTGATGTTCTCTCATTCGTTTTACATCAAAATCTCATGAGGAGGAGGTGTTGGTGATGCTGTTGACAGAAGATAGAGAGCACAGATGATGAAATGCATGAAAGGGCATCTCACTCCTTTGTGCTCTCTAGTCTTCTGTCATCATCCTTCTCCCTCCCCTCTCATGCCTTGATAATTAGCATTTATCATGTAAAAGTAAACCTTATTCAGTTTTACATCTATATTGCTTGTTTTAGTCTCTAGTTAGTATAGTCTAAGGGTATAATTAGTTGATATCATTTATCTATTTGTTGCACTTTGATTACTTTGATTTTTTCTTGTTTATACAAGTTAGTCACAAGTAGTAGTAGCTTAATTTACATGTGCATGTGCATCACATATCTTGAATACGAAGTTGCGTTAAATATTATAAGAATTTTTCTGTCTATAATTCTTCTATTTGATTCAAGAAAAATTGTCTCCAGATGAAGATATATGTAATAATCTCATACCAAAAAAGGGATCACATATGCATTTCAAAAGAAGATCATGCCTACCATACCAATGAAAAGGTTTAATTGAATCTATTTAGCCATTAAATATTGTAGTTAATATTTGATAATATAATGTACTTCAATTGTTGCAGAAATTCAAAATTACAATTTTAATTTGTTACCAGATCGGTGCATATGCTCATGTGGATTGAGGTAGTGATTTTTCTTGATATCTCTTTTTTCTTATTTCAATATATACCCTTGTTCTAGCTTGTTCCCGTTGTTTATTTTGGTGGTGATGTTGTTACCAGTTTGTATGCATTGACTAGCAAGCTTCAAGGAGATTTTCAAATATTAATTCGGGTATACCAAATGTCACTTAATACATACGTAACTTTCACAGGTACGAAGCTAGCTGGTTTGTTTATGGTCAAGAGGAAATGGTTCGGTCCGGTTACAAACCAGTTCGATCCGAACTGGTTCAGTCGCACACCTCTACAAGGAGATGCACTTTAGTCAACTCGAGCATCCGTTAAGAATTAAGATGGCTACATACACAGTTGACGACCATATATATATATATATATATATATATATGTATGTATGTATTGCTCTTGTAGCCACGCACTCATCAGTGTGAACAATGATTTTGCGACCAAATTATTATAGGAATGATATTGTTAATAGATTGTTTTAAACATCCATTAGCCAAGAGGTAAAGAGATTTTGTTTCGGCCTATGGATAGAATTCGGTAACAGTCTGTGCCTGCGTCACAGACATTTATAATTATAGAATTGCTTGTACAATAATTTATATAAAATGTCATATATTGGAGAAAAACTAAAGTCTTAATCGAGATTGTGTCAATATAAAATATATAAATAAATAAATCTCATTTTATAAACTAACTTTTATTTACTTATATTCTAAGAAAGTATATATAAGAGTTTGTCGAAAGATTCATTGAAAGGGTTCCACCACATTTTCCATACACTAAGTTGAAGAGTATTGGGTACAAATTCAGATTCTATAACTTGTTGTATGAATGTATAACATAACTATTATTTTTCAAAAAAAAAAAAATCCCATTTATTTTATCTTATGAAAAAAACTATTTTATTTTATCTTATAAAAAAACTCTTATATTTATATGAACCTCACACTCGTACTGTCTCACATACAATCACCATTCTGTGATAATTTGACTGGTTAGACAAATACTTCTTATCCTGTATTGCCCCATATTTATAACCATCACGGTATAATCTCCATCCATCCATCCATATCTTAATTATTTTGAAATTATTTTTTAATCATTACAATAATCTCTTTTACAGGGGAAGAAGGTCATAATATTTTTCTAAAAGATTAAGGAGATAAATATAATATATAAGAATATAAGTAAATACAAGCAGGAAAGATTTTTGTAATTTTTTTATTAAAAAAACATCTAGGGGGTATCTAATATAATTTACTCAAAACCATTTTAGGAAAGATTAGTGTTGTCGACTTTCAGTCGAGGTATATATACTCTGATTCATATAAAAACAAATATAATTTACTCAAAACTATATATATACCCCACCAAAAAGGTACGTACTTACAATCTCCTTTAGGAACAAATTTAGTAATTAAAAAGCCTAAAAGCATATTTTTTCTCTGATTCATAATTAAAAGCACATGTTAATGATGTTATCATATTCTAACTGGTGCACTTTTTTTTGCTTGCATCGAACATGTCATACAATATCGATGAAAATGAACGGTTACAATTAATAAATAAGGTTTCAATCAAGGAACTAACTCATCAGTTGTTTGAACATGAATTGTTATAAATACTCAATACTTGTCTTTTATTTTTTTATGTAAAAAAAAAAAAATAAACAAAGTTTCACTGCAGGATTCTGCAGTCAGCATTCAACGTCCAAACTATTAAACCAATATATATATATATATATTCAACGTCCAATCTCTCAACGTAACAGCCGGATAAAAGAAACTCTTATTAGTCATTTGTATAACACTTGAAAGATGTGCCATGACTGCCATCAACATATTTATTTGAGACACTACTATTAGAGTATGTATTGCTAGGCTAATTTTATGTAGGTAGGTCCTATTAAACTAAGACTGAGACACCGGGGATTCACGTGAGAGGGTGTGGGGTTAATTTTCCCCACAAGAATTTTATTTTATTTGTATGTGTAGTAAAACAAATTTTGCCCCCACTAAAATATAAGTATTATCCTGCAAGATAATTTTTTTTAAATGAATATATAAAATATAAAAAATAAAATAAAGAGAATAAGTTGATATTAAATTTATTTTTTAATTTTTTTAATTTTCAGATTTAATAACTATTTTTGTTATCTAATTTATTTTTAGGTGATCATATAATTTATTTATTTTATTTAGTTTGATTCCATGATTTTAGATGACACCAATAAATTATGTTTTTGGTCTTCAATAAATTAACAATTTTTTTTGTCTTTAATAAAATTATTTTTGCGTTGAGTTTTAAATAAAATATTTTTTAACTTATGATTATTATTTTGTTTTAGTCCTTTTTATATATCTATTTTTTTTTTTACTTTTGTCCCTCTAATATATTGATCATTTGTTATTACTCCTTATCAATTTTTTTTAAAGAATTAATACAAAATGAATAAAATTTTATAAGGACTAAAAAGGAAAAAATAGATATACATTAGAAGCATTAAAACAAAATAAACAGAACTAAAAACTAAATTTTAGTTTTATTAGGAATTTAATAAAAAATTATTAAAGGTTTTAAATAATATTCACTAATTTATTAAAAATTAAAATATATTTAAGTTTTTTAACCAAATTAAAATTATTTTTTCCTTCCACGATAAAAATTTCTGCATCTATCACCGGACTGAAACCCACATTTTTTAAAAGTGTGTGAGTAATATTTCTCTAACATAATGGGGTTGCAAAACCTTTGTTCTCTTCCTTCATTTTCAAGCTCAAACTAACATTTTATGACCTTAGAAAACTTTGTAAATCTGCTCAATTGCCAAGGATGCCTGCAAATTATAGCAAGTTTAACAAACTTTGTAAATCTGCTAGTAACACGAGAACTGCTCACACTTTCCATAAGATTTATTGCTATCTTTCCTAAATATCAGTGAAGCAGAATAAAGGTTATTGCAACTGTTATTAAACGTTAACCTACAAGTGATTAATGTAGATTATGTTTTGATGTCTAATAATTTATAGGACAAAATGGAAAGCAATGGATCAATGGATGGAGTCATTGAAGTGTTATGGAATGAGATATAATAAAATATAATACTATTTAAAAATATTTGATGATGAAATGAAATAAAATATTTTTTCATTACTTAGGAAATAGACCGAATGGTAAAGAAATTAGCTAACAAAATGTTAGTTTCATCCTATTGCTTCTCATATCTCCAAAACTGGAGAAGAAAATAAGGGGTATGAATGAAATGCATTTCAAAAAGTTTTAATTCCATTTCATTTCGTGATCATCTCATTTCAGACAAAACAAATAAGAACATTTGATATCATTTCATTCCATCAGTTCATTATTCTTATATGTTAATTCTTATTATCATTTACTGATTTTCAGGAAGTCATAACATAAAACAACAGGTAAAGCACAGAAGTAGGAACCTGTTTTTCCCAGTTTGTATATGCTGTCAACAAAGCAAGTATTATTGTTTGTAGTGTAGACCCGGTCAATATTCCAATCCAAAGGCCTTTACCATTGAAATTAAGACCAAAACCATACAAGAGAGACACAGGGATTCCCACAGCATAATATGCTACAAGATTGGTAATTGCCCCTATCTTCTGTCATCCACTTCCTCTGACAATTCCTGATTCATTGAACACACAACTGAGAGCTTCAAACCTAATGTTTATTTGCCACAATAGCTTTGACCATAGAGCTGTTGTTATCAATGAGTGAAATGATTGTCATTCCCTTTTAAAAATGTATTTTCATTGCACAATCATGAAATGGCATGCATGTGGCTTTGTTTTTATAGGTTTCTCCATAAATACTTATAGAAGAAGACAATAAAAAAATAAAATAGATTGAGCTTTTCTCATAAGTTAAAATCAATTTATGGACATAACTTTTGTAGAAATTCTCTCATTTAATTTCTTCAAAAATTAATTTTATTTTAATTTATTATAAGAAACTCAATTTATTTTATGATCTTATTTTTTTCTCTTAAAAGTGTTTAATGAGCAATTTATTCAAATAGGACATTTATAACTTTCAATGTGAAAAACTTACCACACAAAACTCTTAGAAAGCCATCCACACTTAAAGAATAAAGAGAGACAAAGCACAGGAACTATATTTGCAACAGAATGTACAACTTCCATCTTATTGCTAAATGCAAATCCCAGCACATGACGGAAGCAAAAGAGAACAGAGCTAAAGGCAATTGCATTCGTGAATGCTAGAACAATTACAGCAAAAACAGCCTCTCGAGTTGCCTGTGGTCTTCCTGCCCCTAATTCGTTTGAAACCCGAGTACTACAAAATCATAGAAGGATATTCTTTTATTATGTGCTTGATGTTTCCACAATTCCACTAGTGTGGATAACAATAACAAAAGTAAGATGCATAACATGAGGAGTATTAGTAAGAACATGAAAAACTTCAATCCTGACCATATAATTAATATTTTATATATGCATGGTTAAGATTGTTTTTCTTAAATCTAATCTTGACCATCCAATACAGCGATATGATCAAATTATCTCCTCACACGATAACATAAGCCTCCTACATTCATCAATGTGTGTGTATATAGAGCCTACCTTACTGCAGCACCGGTCCCATATGGAATGAAATAGTGCAAGTTGCAAATGTTAAGGCTGCTCAAAGAAAACATAAGTCAGATGAATCCCTGAGTTATCAGGTAATGAACTTTTAAATATTTACATAACAGGATCACGGACAAACACACAAGATTGATAGAACTAAAGTTTCAAGTTTGGGATTTGGTAAAAGCCCAGCAAGTATTACTAGTAGCTCAAATGACCACCACTCAACTGTATGTATCCATTAAGATAGTGATATGTGCCTAGCACATAATGCTTTCCAAGCTCAAATAGATCGTTAAATGCATCATTTTATATGATAAATGGCTTCCTTTTGGTATGAATATAGCTTATGTGCTTTAATGAGGTGTTTGGGTCTAGAATTAATGTTTAGCAGGTGAAAACAGCAGAGAATTATGCAGAACAGAAGCTACCGCGACATCAAGCCTATGTACTACCGAGGGTACATAGGCAGCTCTGGAAGTCCACGCCCCAGGCGTGGGATCCCACGCTCCAGGCGTGGGAAAGTGCCTCCATTTGCAAATTTCTCTGGATAGCCACGCCCCAGGCGTGGGAACCCATGCCCCAAGCGTGGAAACCTGCTGTTTGTGCAATTCTGAACGCTGAGAGAGGGCAAAACAGAGTTTTCACTTACCCTCTTATAAATACTTGAACCCACAACATTGAGGCATTCTTCCAGCACGAAAAATCATTACCAAGGGAGAAGAAGAGAGCTTGGGAGCTTAGCTAGGGCTTGGGTGTGAGGGGAAGAGGGTTCTCCCCTCTTCCCTTCCTCTCCTTGCTTGCATCTCAGCAACTCATGCTTTCTTTTTGTTGTACCAAGGCCAGCCCTCTGAGGTTTGGTTAGTTTCCTTTTGTATTTAGGGCAAACATTCTATGTAACTTTCATTTGGAATGGAATGAATGTTATTATTCCTTTATGCTATGTTATTTTGCTGCACTTTGCTTGAATGCTTCCTTCTCTTATCTAGACTTGATCAACCTAGTTGAGAGCTTAGAGCTAGGGTTCCTATTGGGGCCTTAGTCTTGGAACTAAGTGTGGTGACTTGCTAACATCACCTAGGAATAGGGATGGGTGCTTGCAATCTTATAGTGCATCGCTTAATGCTTAACCTAATAAAATACCACTAAGGAATTAGGGTATGAAAAAGGGTTAAAGGGTTAATGTCACTAAGGAATTAGGGCTTAACTAACATTGAATGAGGATGCATGATTGGGTAGCTAGTGTAGATGAATGTTGCAAACAATCCATGTAAGAATGTTAGGAGCATGGAGTGTGGGTTCCCTAGCTACATTAGCTTACGCTTGTTGCAACCATTTTCTATCTTGTTTATAATGCTTTATGTTTATCTTTAGCTTTTTAATTTACTTTGCACAACAACACATTTCTCTCAAATATTGTTTTTGTCATCCAACCTATTGATACGATTTATGATTTAATTGGCCAAACAATCCTCGTGGGACGATAACTCTTCTTATCACTTTATTACTTGAGCGACCGGTATACTTGCCGACTTCGCAACA
>PYAF01001895.1:923945-965407 GCA_007407185.1 Glycine tomentella
CTTGTTTATAATGCTTTATGTTTATCTTTAGCTTTTTAATTTACTTTGCACAACAACACATTTCTCTCAAATATTGTTTTTGTCATCCAACCTATTGATACGATTTATGATTTAATTGGCCAAACAATCCTCGTGGGACGATAACTCTTCTTATCACTTTATTACTTGAGCGACCGGTATACTTGCCGACTTCGCAACAGATAGAAACATGTTATTTTCAAAAAAAAAGAAGAAAAAAAAGAAGATAAACATGTTATAAACAAAAAGTAAAGAGAAGCAGCAGCATTGAGTCATTGGCCTCCCCAATTATACAAGAAATTGTAACATGGTTTGGAACCACCACATATCCACAGTCTCGTGATATATAATTGAGATTTTCAATTAACGAAAAAGAGTTAATTAAACTCGGTTACATGGTACATGGAAAAATAGTTGGAATCATGTTGGTCTTGGACCATGGTAGTCCCAAACCATGAAATAATTTCTCCAATCATACAGTGGAAAACTAGAAACTTACCAAATCATAATGCAGATGGGATGGCTAAGAAGAAAAAATCTTTGGTGCTTCTTAAAGCATTGCTACCTAAAGCTATCCTAGTTTTCTGACATGACGGATAATACTTTGTGTAAACTATAAGTAACATGACACTGAGCCAATATGAAATTCCAATGGATAAGACTGCTCCATTTTGTCCAAGTCCAAGTTCAAACACTAGTTCCCAACATATAGGTATATGCAAAACTAAAACAACAACTGAGATTACAAGCATTGGAAAGATCAAGCTCTGAGTCTGAAAATAACGAACCAAAGCTTGAAGAACAGCATAACCAAAGAGTGCAGGAATGAACCAAATGCAGTAGTTTCCATATACTAGTGAAATAGCATGATCTTTCCCCAAAAGAACAAGCAGTTTATCCATGAAAATCCATAGGATAGATATTGGGGCACTACTTAAAATGAGCGAGAGTATTGCACAGAAGACATAGTTTCCAAGCTTATGAAACTGCTCGACTCCAAATGATTGGCCACATTGAGTTTCCAAAGCCCTTCCCATCTGCATTACATTTCATGTTCAGTCAACTACCAAGGCACTATGACACTAAAGAAAGCAGAAAACTGTTGTTATCATGCACACTGTGTACAAATGGAACCCACTTAAGAACCTAAAGAGAAATCATGTATTGGAGATTGTCTAAGCATGCCAGTTCATAATAAATACCGCATTTAGTAAACAAACAAACACACTCAAGTTCGAATAAGTGTGATTGCAATATTGCACCCCTAAAATAGCATTGACAATGTCAGATCAATATATAAGCTATACAGCTAGTAAATAACATATATAAGTATTTCGAAGTAATACATTTATAATCTTAACCAAAAAAATAAGCAATACATTTATTAATATATAAAATTACTCACGAGGCTGAATGGCAGACGTTAATTTATTCTTTCAGCATATAGATCACAGAGTCCGAGCAAAAAAATAATATTTATCCATCACGAGAATTTGTGGAACCTAATAAGTTTTGACTGCTTGTCTTCATTGATTTATCTTTTAAGAATAAGAATATTATCTTTTAAGACTAATCCTTCAAATTACATAAATTTATTTAAGAAACTGACTTCTCTCAATTATTTGGATGTAAAAATGAGGAAAGGAATGGAGGGAACATACAACAAGTATGCTAAAGCCAGTGACATCTGCAAAGGAAGTTGCCAATGCAACCCCTGCAAGGGAGAGTTCACCAAGATGACCAGCCATCATCAATGACACCACTTGTAGCAAAAAATGTGACACTGAGACCACAACCATTGGTGCTGCCATCAAACTCAAAAGACTAGTAGTAGTGGCTTTGTCCAAGAGTTGAAGTGTGTTTAAAGCCTAATCAAGGAAACGAGAAGGTGAAGAATCAAGGTCACCCTCTTGTTTTCTTTTGTGATTTCTCGTGCAAAATGTGTGTGCCTTCAAACAAGAGGATTAGTGCAAGACAGAACCGACAATGCTCAGATTCGAGAGACAGAGACGACTAGTCAGACTATCCATTCCTATCCATTATTTATGATTGTTTTCTAACTTTCTTCTCGTCTCAGAATTAAAAAATACTAAATTATAATAATAAGACAAGTCATAATTTAAATATCAGTATATTTTATTTGAAATTTATATCCATATATGATAACAATATCTATTACTATGATTGAATGTAATTTTTTCAACTATTTTTTTGGGTATTCCTCAGCTCAAAATTAATTGGATTCTTGAGTCCCTTTGATTAAAGGATCGTTGATCAAAAGGAGGGAATAGCACAAACCCCAAATAATCAATGACCAAAACGGAGTGGAAGCTATCTTTCAGCTTATATACTATGTAAAACCTTGTCAATTCATAATCATTACGAGTTAAACATGAAAGAGATACTTTTCTTGAAGAAGCCAAAGAAACTTGTATTAAAGTAAAACAGATTTGGATACACAACAAGATGTGATTACTCCAAATATGTCAACAACAGTACAAATTAAGATTTGTAATAACGAAAGCTAAAAAATAAAAAATAAAAAAGCAATGCAAAACAATAGTTCATCGGCAAAAAAATTAAAAAATAGCAATTTAAATAAAAAAATACAAAAACATGGCAGTTTGCAAACTATTTACAATTGTATAGCAACCAATCACGTCGACCCAAGACGTGTTGAATCACGTCGTCCCTGGGCGTGATTGGTGTTGAATCACGTCCTCCCTGGATGTAACTCACCAGGTGGCGACACGTGTCATTTTGAGACACGTGTCGTTTTGCGGCGCGATGCGTAAAAACTTCGGAAAGTCATAACTTTTGACTGGAACGTCTGATTGAGGCGAAACCGGTGGCCACGCGCTCGAAATATCGAGGAGAAGCCGCTAACAATTCCCAAAGGGGACTTGCGCAAAATTTTTCCCCAAAAGAGGACTCTAAGTGCCTTAAAATTGCGATTTAATATTCGGACACCCAAAAAATTTCTTGTTTTCTAATTTTTTATTTATTCAATCAGTGAATTACATGCTATTTGTTATTTTTCTAATTACTTCTCTTAATTTCGAGCATTTTCACATAAAATACGCCTTCATCGGACATTCCTATCAAAATTTATGACTATTTGACAAAAAGATGTTAAAAGACGAAAACACACTTAGAGTATATATTTGGAAAAAGGACTATAAGCTCTTTAAGCCATAGGAAGCAAGCAATCCTAGAAGATATATAGATGCTGAGTAATTTTGGAGGGTAAAGTGAGAGTGTTCTATTTCATTGTGTAGCTCATTCAAAGAGTACAATATAATTTGTCAAATTGTTTAAATTACTGTTGCGACTACAATGTTGTCATTTTTTAATTTTTTAAAAATCTACAATATAATTTACTTTAAATTGAATAATCATAAATTTAAACAATTGGACAAAATTATATTGTACTCTTTGAATGAGCTACACAATGAAATAGAACACTCTCACTTTACCCTCCAAAATTACTCAGCATCTATATATCTTCTAGGATTGCTTGCTTCCTATGGCTTAAAGAGCTTATAGTCCTTTTTCCAAATATATACTCTAAGTGTGTTTTCGTCTTTTAACATCTTTTTGTCAAATAGTCATGAATTTTGATAAGAATGTCCGATGAAGTCGTATTTTATGTGAAAATGCTCGAAATTAAGAGAAGTAATTAGAAAAATAACAAATAGCATGCAATTCACTGATTGAATAAATAAAAAATTAGAAAACAAGAAATTTTTTGGGTGTCCGAATATTAAATCGCAATTTTAAGGCACTTAGAGTCCTCTTTTGGGGAAAATTTTTGGGCAAGTCCCCTTTGGGAATTGTCAACGGCTTCTCCTCGATATTTCGAGCGCGTAGCCACCGGTTTCGCCTCAATCGGACGTTCCAGTCAAAAGTTATGGCTTTCCGAAGTTTTTATGCATCGCGCCGCAAAACGACACGTGTCTCAAAATGACACGACCTGGTGAGTCACGTCCAGGGAGGACGTGATTCAACACCAGTCACGCCCAGGGACGACGTGATTCAACACGTCTTGGGTCAACGTGATTGGTTGCTATACAATTGTAAATAGTTTGCAAACTGTCATATTTTTGTATTTTTTTTATTTAAATTGCTATTTTTTAATTTTTTTTTTGCCATAGTTCATCCACCCCCCTATCAAACATAAAACAACTATATGTCACATCCAACGTAATTACCATTATAGTTACCATTACTTCCAAAGCTTATTTGGTTGTAATTAACGCAAGACTATAAACATACATCTTCCACCACGATACTATTGAATTCCATTGAATCTGCAAAACCGTAGAGGCTCCCACCACTTTTCATCCCACAACAATATAAAGATCCATGTCGACTTTTCATCCAACAACAATAAAAAATCCACGTTATCACCAACCCTGTACCGCAATGAAGGACCAACCTTATGGAAACAGCCCCTTGTTAACACACTCCAAACAAAACACACCATCAATCTGAAGATCAATTCCTCGCCTAGACACAGAACATGAAAGAGATACTAAAATGGAAGCCCGGATCCACCTCCATGTAACTGCAGCATGTCATAAATAATTTTCTAAGTTCTGACTTATGTGCTACACTTACACTTCTTAGGCACAATTCCAGTTCTTAAATCACATATATACGGACATAATAACTTTTATCTGTTTACTTCACCAAAAAAATAGAAACAATAGCAAAACCAGAATCTGACAGAAAATTAGTCAGTACTTCCTTTTTCTTCCACTCTTTTATTTTCTACTATATTTAAAAAAAACCACACTGAATGATATGAAACACAGAAACGAGACGGATTGCCTTGAAGTTTTCAGACTTAGAAATTGATTTGGTTTTCTTTTAGAGAAGGATATTGACGCCACACTCAAGAAATAGGTGAGAAGATGAGTGATAAATCATAAATTTGATCGTCACAAGTTGCCTTCATAAGATCAAATTCAGTTCTTTGAGAACCAAGGGAAGCTCTCACAAAAGGGAGACAACTTAAACTTTCATTCAGACTTCAATCAGCTTCAAAGCTACAAAGTTCCTACTATTTAAAGGCTAGACTTCCTTCTAAACATCCCATATTTTTAAGCTTCCCAAATTATTATACTGATTGGACTCTTGCTGGATCATATCACTGAACCATTATGAGCTTTAATTGACTTCTCAACTATTCTCTCCCTTGCTTTTGTTGCCTGCAGTAACCACAAAAGATAATCATTTAGAGCCACTTTAATTAACAGACATCCATTGGATTCATCAAGCAAAGGCAATAACAAGGGCTCAAACACTAGTTGGAAAGGAAAAAAAAAAAAAAAAAACGAATGACACAAGCAATTATTAGCAATGGAGAAGTCACATAAGAAAGTATAAACCAACCTCTTTCTGCCAATCTGTTAACACAGTTACAACAATCAGAATAATCACTTGTATAACAGACCCTGTAAGATTTCCCATCCAGAGTCCCTTTGCATTGAAATGTAGAACAAAACCCAATAAGAATGCCAAAGGAACTCCCACAAGATAATAGGCTCCAAGGTTCACATAAGCCCCTATTTGCTGAAATCCTCCACCTCTTGCAATCCCTGCACATACAAATATCCATTTTATTGCAAATATTTGTCCTCAATTAAGCATGCTAGAAGAATATAGACTATTTCAGTACATAAAGCTCACCAGAAAGAGCTCCTATTAGACTATCTGCAGTAAAAGATCCACAAAGAATGGGAACAATGTCTGAAACATAATCTACAACTTCCTTGTCATTGCTATAAGCATACCCTAATATATGCCTACAACAAACGAAGAAAGTGCTGACAATAACCCCATCGACAATTCCAAGAATCACAACAACACGAACAATACCTTGAGCTGCCTTTGGATTCCCTGCTCCTAATTCATTCGAAATGCGAGTACTGCAAAGCAAAATTCATAAGATTGTGATTTGTCAGAAGACAATTGTGCAGTTCCATTGATCTTGTGTATAGAAATGAAGAAACAAATTTGGACCAAACCTTGCAGAAGCTCCAACAGCATATGGAATGATGTAGTGCATTGCTGTTGTGTTAAGGCTGTAAAAGTTTGAAATATGTTATAAAAACACTTCACGAATTATTTCAAAAATAAAAAATGCTATTAACACACTTTTTGTTATTAGTCAAAATTTATTAGAAATCATAAATTTATATAGGTCCCACTACTTATGTAATGAGCTTTCATTCATGATTTTATAATCTCTAATAAATTTTAATCAAATAGTATATAGTGTGTTAGATAGTGTTTTGTCAGCCCTACTCTTCAATAATTAATAAAAAATATTCCTCTCACCAGACAGAAAGAACTGAGGTTTGAAGTAGTGGATTAGGTAAAAGCCCAGCAAATAATGTAAGTAGCTCAAATGACCACATTTCAAAACTATGAACAATGAAACAATTAAGAAAATCAAATAGGAGATGGCTAAACTGAAAAAACCATTGTGCAATGTCATAATACATTACCAAAACATCAGTCCAGAAGGAATAGCAAATTGGCAGAACTCTGGAATGCTTAGTAAAGCATTAAATGAAAACACAATTTTGGTTTTCTCACATGCTGGAGAATAATTCATATAAATTCCAAGCCCAATGACATTTAACCAATATGAAATTCCAATAGCATATGCTGCTCCAACATGTCCCAGCCCCAATTTGAATACCAGACCCCAACAAATAGGAACATGCAAACACAGAACCGCAATCGAGCTGAAAACCACGGGAAAGATCATACTCTGAGTCTGGAAATAGCGAATCTGACATTGAAGAACAGCAAATCCATACAGTGCAGGGATGGAGCATATGCAGTACTTGTGAGCTACATGAGAAATTTCAGGGTCTTGACCAAACAGCAACAGTATTTTATCCGTGAATATCCACAGTAGAGATATGGGGAGACAAACCAAAAGCGAAATGACAATTGCACAAAAAGTGTAGTTTCCAATCTCTGTAAATTCTTCTGCACCATAGTTTTGGCCACATAAAGTTTCCAATGCACCAGCCATTCCCATCTGCAAGCCGTTTAGCAATCATGACAAAATCATCAAGAATTCAGGGTGGAGATTAATTTAGAACTGTACTAGAAAATTTAAAGTGACTTAGGCTAAACTAGAAACTTGAATAAAGGGGGAATTTCAACTCAACTCTTTTTTGCAGATCCTTTATCAAAAGTTTGACATTGGACTAAGAGAAAGTTTTATCAGCTAAGTCAAACAACAATGTGTATTCTGAAAGAATTAAATTTCTATGCATTAGTGTGAAAAATTTTACATTGTCAATCAATCAAAAATCATTATTGGTATGATTTTTAAGATAGTTATTATAAAGTTAAAAGATTTAATGTGTCAATTTGTGATTCAATGAGTATAACAATCCTTTACATAAATTCACTATTTACTTGTTTCAAAATAAATAAATAAAAAGGATCCTATCTTCAAAACAAGGAAGACAATCTCCTAGATCATCTCACTAATCACATGATCACCTGCACCTGCTAACTAAGAAGTACCAATTTTTTTTTTCTTTTAATCTGCTTCGAATGGCTTTGATGAGGTGCCAATGTACTAAATGGCTTTCCAAGTGAAACTTTATTCATATTAATTAACAAAAAAATTAGATAAATCAAAGTGAACCAACTAACGATCAATATATATATATATATATATATTTGGTCTTTTATTCTACTTTTCGCGAGTGACCTGGCTACAGGTATGTTAGTGCCATGTACTAACTGAATAACTGAATGAATCAGAGAAAGTTTCCTTATTAAAGGACCAAACTTGAAAAGATGAAAGAGAGAGAAAAAGAAGCTTAATCTGAATCACTCTTGAATCTTAACAAACACTTTTTTAGAAAAGATACTGTGTACAAGTATAAATTAGAAAAATATGGAGAATGGACTAAAGCAAATATAGGTAGGTGCATGGAAGAAAAAAAAGTATGAAAGAAGACTTACAAGAACACAAAAGCCGGTAACTTCAGCAAAAGAGGTGGCAATTGCAACCCCAGAGAATGAGACAAGAAGCCCAAGATGTCCCACCATCATCAGTGGCACAACTTGTAGAAGGCACTGACACATATTCGCAGCCACCATTGGAGCTGCCATGGAGCCTACCCTTTTAAGCTCTACACAAAATGCATCATCATCCTCTAATGATGCCACCTCACTCTTTCTTAGCAGTGGTGTTGCTTCCTCCTTACCCATCATCTCTCTCAGATTTTCTATGCAAAGCAACGTTCATATACAAAACAGATGTTAGACAAGATATGACAAAAAAACACGGGAGTTATATATATATATATATATATATAGAGAGAGAGAGAGAGAGAGAGAGAGAGAGAGAGAGAAAGAGAGAGAGAGAGAGAGAGAGAGAGAGAGAGAGAGAACAAGATCACAAGAGAAAGTTCTTCCTGTAGGAGCAGTAAAGTTTACCACCATAAACAAACAAATCAGAAGACAAATCAAAATAGAAATTGACTACAGCTACCCAAGCATATTTGCACGTACATTTATGCTTATTTCTTTATTTAAATAATATAAATAATATAATTATACTGAAAATGAGTCAATATATACGTTAGCAAGAAGCGGAGATGGAAAATTCTAATAAAATAATACAAAAAAAATTATAATAAAATAATAGAAAAGGTTAATATCAAAATGAACAACGTAACAGAACAAAGAAAAAAATGGAGTGCAACAATTTCTATATTTAATTGATAGGATGGTAACATGCCAGACCATAGAACGAGCCAAGCGTAAAACAAAGCTTAGAAGGTTGTTGGTTTGACTTAATTTCCTTTGTTTTAAGTTTATTAAATTAATAGGACAAATTTTTCGAAGCTCAAAAATTACAAATTAAAAAAAATACCAGTTTTAATCTGACTCGTCTGAAATTGTCTTATTCACGGTGAGATGGACCGGTATTGCACTCTTGACCATTTGACATTAGCAAAATATTTACATTACCATGTGGTGCATGCTGTGATTTCTGTTTTTTACTCACTTTGTTATGTTAGATCGAAGAAGGTTGGCAAAAACAAACCACCCTACATCTTATAGCTTCTTTAGCTCCATCCATAGAGATCAAAATTAGGATATACTAAGCTCCTCATGAGGTCAAATGGCCAATGTCGCTGTTATGCCTATGATGTACCCAGTTATCACTTATTTAATGAGAATTATCTCTCCCTTTTTTAAAATATATTAGTTAAATTAATGAGAGAGATCTATTTTCACAAAGAGTATATACCTTTAATCGACATATAGTTAATTAATTAACATCGAGGTATTAATTAAGATTATAACAAAGTTTTGTTTTGCTTTTCTCAATTTATTTTCATATATATGATTAGGAATCAACCTTAACTAATATAGTTTTAAGAAATGTAACTAGGCGTACAAGTTGTGTGAATAATTTAATGAACCGATTAAAAGCATGCAGGATACGTAAAAACACAACAAATTGTTTTACTTAAGTAAATATACTAACAAGTATGTTATGCACTTATGCATGCATTGTTTTATATTTATACAAGTGTTTTATTTTCTAATTTAACTACAGTTTATAAAATAAAAAGTATAAAATGTTATAAGAAAAATTTAAATAATTCAACTATATATAAGTACAAAAATATAAGTAACGTAGATTTAAAGAAAAAAAAAAGTAAATTTCAAAAGTAGTAAAATTGGGATTTGAGAATACAGACATACATATATATATATATATATATATATATATCATTTAAAGTTGAGATTTAATCAAATAAAATAAAACGTAAAAAAAACATAAAGGAAAAGTTTAAATGATACTTTAAAATAGTTGAAAATATAAAAATAAGTATTAAATAATGGTGAAAGTAGCTTGAAAATGAAAACTCAAAATGTATATTAGAGAAGTTTATTAAAATACTGTGCAAATAATAATTATCTCACAGAGAAGCTAAGAATGTTTTTAAAGAGTGATTGAAATTTATAGTTGAAAAATATTGTTGATCGACCTAAATGAAATTTTCTTTTTTAACAATATTTTTTGTTTTGTTTTTTAATCAGTTTTAAGAAGTTTGCTGTTTAACATTTGTCATCAAACAAGAAATATTTAAAGGACAAAAAAAACATTTGAAGGAGTAAGAGAAAAAAGAATAAGACATCAAACCATGTCACTTTTAAAGTTAATCAATGTATATATTATATGCCAAATAACTCAGATCAGTTGGATTTAGAAATGCCACCACCTTCCATCATTTATGTCGATGAGTCCAATCATGTTTCACAAATTAAATAGCTTACTATGCCATTCCCACTGGGTATCATATAGCAGACACAAAACCAATGTGAACTTGCGCCCATAGAATGTAACTACCAAAAAAGTGCAAATTTCCTGCAGAATTTGACGCTGCGGAAAAAAAAAGTGACAGGAAATTTTTGTGGAAATTTATGTGAAACATTATTCACAGGAAATACTCGTGAAATTTTATGCTGAAAAGTAATCGGTAGAAAATACATGTGAATTTTCTTGCGGACATATATCCACGTGTAAAATATATTAATATTATAATACTGAAAATCTGCAGATAAGTTTTCCTGCGGGTTACATGCCAATTCATTTTCGCAGGAATTATTAATTGTTTTAAAAAACTATTACTTTTAAAATCATTAAAAAATAATTTGACAAACAAAATTATTTTAATTAATCAATGATAAAAATCTCATTATTTATAATTTTAATTAAACTATTAAGAAGATTAAATATTTTTAATTAGATATTCACTTAAAATGGATCTAAAAATAATAATTTGGTTTTAGCTAGCTACTCATCTACTAATAAAATAAAATAAAAAATGCAATTACAATTACCCAAATCAGAGATACCCAGACCCAATTACCAAACTTATTAAATAATACGGCAATAGATTACTATATAAGATGCATGCACAAATTTTTTTATATATTGAGAGTACATTGATTAAAATGCAAAATAATATTAAAAAAATAAGAATATTAAATCTTTTTGACTCACATAAAAGGAGTTCCTTTCATTACTTCACGAAATATGAAATATTAAAACTTTTTGTTTTTTATCTAGTTATTAATATTGACCATAATTAATGATCAATATAATCACCCAAGGTTCCGTTAAGCCATAATCATCTGACGCCGATCTCGAAAGAATAGACCCACGATTGAAATCTTCAATCCCTTTTTTTTTTTAATTAACTAAATGGAGGCAAAAATTCTTAAATTGATTGAAATTAGTAGTTGAATTTTTTGCTCAGAAGGGTAGCCAGTGCCAGTCATATGTTATAAATTACTTTATCAATTAAGATGACGAAACATGCATGCTTGCATGTTGTGTATTGTTTTTATTTTATTTTTAATTCAAGTTTTTGTTTAGAGACACTTTGTATTCAAGTTTGATCCTTTATAATTTTAACCTTCTTGACTCTTTGTAATTTTTGCAATAAAAAATAAATCAGTGATGCATAGACACTCCATTATTACAAACACTTGTTTGACATTCCTGGTGTTTCTCTATTTTTCTTGTAACATTATATCATCTAGATGATATAATGTTACAAGAAAAATATTACATATTTATGTCTTTGCTTTCATTTATTTCGATTCTTTGTCTCTCTCGATGTTGATGTAGGTGTCTCATAACATTTCTTTGCGAAAACCATACTTTGGTGACAGATTTCCAACGGAAAACCAAAATTATATATCATGTGTATATCTACACAGCTGACCAACTAGCTTTAAGCACTCGTCATGTGATTTGATTCATTTTCGTCAGGTGGTTTAGCATCAAATATTCTCTCCCTTGCCATCATTGCCTACAAAAATTGCACAAATCCGACACCTAATTAACACCAAACATACAATATTTCTACATTGCAACAAAGAAATCATATTGGATAATTAAGGATAGTGTCAAATTTATAAATCGTGAACCTGTTTTTTCCAGTTGGTAAGAGCAGTAACAAGGGAAAGGAGAATCGATTGGACAATGGAGCCAGTGACTATTCCAATCCAGAGGCCCTTTGCTCTTAAATGTGCAACAAAGCCAAGTAGGATACCCACAGGAATTCCTACCAGATAAAATGCTCCCAGATTTACATAGGCTCCTAGATGTTGCCACCCACTTCCTCTAGCAACCCCTGATTAATTTGTTTATTTATTTACGTAGCAGGTTAGCTAAATAAGAATGATAGTTACCGACAAAATATAAGAGGCAATTAACACACCAAATGCATATTACTTCTACAAGTACCATTCAAATGCATTGGTAACATATTTTCTAACGTTCTCTTTTTAACAAACTCTCTTTTGAAATTTAGGTGACACGCACCATCCTAAAAATTTAGAAATGTTGATATGTAACACATTTTCTAACAAATTTTCTCTTACTAGTTAAAAATTTAAACCACTCCAATCAATATAGGAATGTTATCCCCATCAAATAAAGAATGTGACTTACAACATATCTAGTGAGGTGAATTTTACTCTAATGGAATAGTATATTAATTTCTAGCATTTTTCTTGTTAGCTTTATTTTACTATGCAGTATTCAAAAGTAACATAGTTGGTTGAAAGCACCAACGTACAAATTAATTTTTAAAAGCAACAGGCATAAAATTATAAAGGAGAATAATTTACCTGAAAGAACTCCTTGTAAGCTGTCAGTAAAAATAGAGAGACAAAGCAGAGGGGTCATAACAGCCACGTAATGAACAACCATACTATCATCGCTATAGGCATAACCCAAGATATGTCTGCAGCCGAATAGTGTTGCACTTACAATTAGACCCTCTGTGACTGCAAGGAACATCGTTGAAGAAACAGCCACACGAACTGCTTGTGGATTCCCAGCTCCTAATTCATTCGAAACTCTAGTGCTATCACATAGAATTAATGTGTCACATTTTACTATGCTTCAATGCTAATATTAGCAAATGGAAATAAAATGACCGTACAGTTTGATTGAGAAACAAACCTAGCAGCGGCCCCAAACCCATAGGGTATGGTGAAATGTAATGTAGAGATTGTCAAGCTGGCAATATTAAAAAAAAAAAAAAGTGGTTAATTTCGTTTTCATCTCCATAATGTTAGCTTAATTTCTTCAAAAATCAAATTAAGCATTACCATATAGATAGGACTGATGTCTCCAACTTTGGGTTTGGAAAAAGTCCAGCTAGCAAAACAAGTATCTCGCAGGCCCACCATTTAAGACTGTAAGACGAAAAATTGTATGTCAGATAAGTGACCATGTTGGTAAAATCATTAAAGAAATGTTACGAACACACTTTTTTTGATTGATTAAAATTTATTGAAAATAACAAAATTTGCATACTATAATCGATCATGCTGGAAAATCTTCTCAAACTACTCAACAAATTAAGATATATTGTAGCTATTTTAATTAATAAAATGATTCTGAAGAAAAAGTTTATGGATAGTAAAGCGAAAGAATAGTTACCAAACCATGACTGCTGCTGGGACAGCAAAGCGAAAGAACTCTCCAACACCAGCCAAAACATTCTTGGAGAAAGGGATGCGTGTTTTCTCACAAGCAGAGGAATACCTCACAAAGGACAAAAGCAACATCACATTAAACCAAACGCAAAGGCTGAAGGAGATTGCAGCACCAACATGTCCCAACTCCAATTTAAATACAAGGGTCCAACATGTTACTCCGTGGAAGCACAAAGCTATAGCAGAGGTTAGAATCATGGGAGAAATCAAACTCTGGGTCTGGAAAAATCGTGTTAGAGGTTTGAGAATTGCTGAACCAAATAGAGCAGGTATTAGCCAAATGGCATATTTACGAGCTTCAAGGGAAATTGTTGGGTCTTGGCCTAAGAGTGTTAATATTTTGTCCATGAAAGTCCATAGAATTGTGATTGGGAAACAAATCAAAGAAAGGGAGATTACGGCAGTGTAAGTATATTGTCCAAATTTTTCATATTGCCCTGCCCCGAAAGCTTGGCCACATAAAGTTTCCAATCCACCAGCCATCCCTGACTGCAATATTGACATAAATATAACTATATGAGTCTTGCACATTATATTTCAAACAATTTGGTTTTACATGTTTGACATAAGATTGCTCCATAATACTACTCCTTATGAACACATCTTCCCTTAAAATGCTGTTTTGTTGTTTTGGGACAAAAAACAAGAGAGTTACTATCGTACTTGGAGAAATCTAAAGGCTTTAGTATAGTTGGTTTTTGGGTCAATAGTTAAATGAATTTGAGTACACCAAGAGAAAGAGTCAAAGAGACAAAGAGTTTCTCTATTACTATACGAATTAATATCTTTAAATTTTTAAGAGTACTATAGAATTTCTCAAAAAAACAATTGATCAAATTGATTAAGTCATATAAAAAAAATTAAGAGTGCTTGCGCAATTCTAAAACTCTTTTTTCTAAGAAAATTCTCCCAGAACATCTAAATCGTTGATACAAAGGTAACAAAAGGAGAAAAAATAGATAAAAAATATATATTTAGATTTTAGATTCTCATTTTTTTCTTATTAAAAATCATAAATCATATGAAAACAATTAGAGATTTTGTTATAATTATTTTTTATCCTTTTCAAATATAAGAAAGTTGTCATGAAAGAATATAAGTCCAAAAAATTAATGATAAATTCTTCACAAGTTCGATTTTTTTTTTTAAGAATATGAAAGAAAATTAAATAACTCCAAATTCTCTTATTGATCCTATATTTATTAGATGAAAAAATATTAAATATTGTTTATATTTTCAAAATATTTAATGTACTTATTTATGTTAATTTTTTTATTATAAAATATTAAGACAATTGGTTAAAAAATATATTGTCGTACACATTATTCATAAAAAATAACACAAAAGGCCAAAATTGACCCATAGACTAAGTTGAGTAGACCACATGACTAAACTGCAATTTGGACAAAAAACATGGAAAGGTGTCTATCATGTAAAGTACAACTTAAGATACCTTTTTGTTTTTTAATGCAACATAAGGCACCAAATTTGTAATCATCAAGTGTTCGTTTATAACGAATAGATTGATAAAGTGGTGTATAAGTTAGTCTCACATATGACAAGTTATAGATTTAAATCCCCATTTGTCTTCATAAATAAGATAAATGTAAGTATTAAGATATATGTAAATATTTTTATAAATATTTTTGAAGTTTGAAGATTTGCCTGCCATTAGATACCATGCATGTGAGCAATCCTTGTTATTTGTACAACTTGACATATAATAAAGGTTTAAAGGTTTTGAGATTATTTTTGCATCATTGTTTCCAAACTCATTTTCTGAAAGGAAAATTTCTTTTACTCAATGTTGCTTGATTTCTTTTATAAATTGTATAATTTTTTATTCGTAATTAGAACTAATTATTTAAAACGTGTTTAACTGATCCATTTAGTTACTCATTTATTAATTAAATTTCTTTCATATAAATTACGAACTATTCTTTAGTTTTCTTGAAAATCTTATTCAAATAATTTAAAAATAATTTATAAACATATCATAAGTTATTTTTACACGATTTTTTTTATTAATACTTACTCCTACATAAAAATTTATATCATAAAATAAATTCAAATAAGTTGTAAATAAATCTTCCAAAAGACACTCTTAGGAGATGTACGTACTTGAGACAACTGCAAAAAATGTATTTTATTTTAGTAATAATTATATGTATAATTGGTTATTGTTATAATTTATTATAATCAAAATAAGTTTTTGTTTTAATAAGTTAATTTGTTTAAAAGTGATTTAAACATAATCATAAAATAGAAACAATGAATTAAAGATTAAAGGTAACAATTAAATAAAAGGCCTACTTACCAAAACACTAAACCCAGAAACATTGGTGAGAGAGGTTGCAATAGCAACACTTGAAAGAGAGAGCTGGTTAAGATGGCCAACCATTACCAAGGACACCACTTGCAAAAGATATTGCAACACACTTGCAACCACCATTGGAGCTGCTATAGTACCCACCTTCTTCAGCTCTTCCCTCATTGCTCTCCTCGTTTTCATCCATCCCCACTTTCCTGTCTCTGAACCTTCTTCCATCACTGCCTTTATCAGTTTTCTACGATCAATTTGTACTCTTTTATGTCACTCACTTTCAAGTCTTATATATTACCTTTTCTTCTATATATCTTGTCCTTCTTTGGCTCTACCTTTGTCCTCTTCTATATCATCACAAGTAAGACAACGTTGCGTTATCATTTTCAGTCACCCACGCAACTATATCTTAGAAAATAATAAACAAATGAGCATACAAATTAATAACGAGAATCTATACATGCACATTCAAACATAATGTAGATATTTTGAACAACTTGCAATTTATATTTCAGTTAAGTCTTGGAAGAAAAAATTACCCCCTCCATTCCTTTTTAATTGTGGAATTTTTTTTAAATTGTTTCTATTTATATGTCATTTTTAACATCCAACAAAATAAAATTAATTATTCTTTTTTCAATTATATTTTTTCTTCTCACTAATCATTAATTAATAATGATTAATTTAGATATGTAATTATTGTGAGAATAAAATAAAAAGGAATAGAATACGAAGGTCCACACACTTATCGAACACAATTTTAAGTGTTGTTATTGCAACCTCTCTCACAAATGCTATTAGAATTAAAAAAAAAAACTTATTCTATTTTTTTTAAAAAAAATTCTACATAAAACCTTAAAACACAGATAAAAAAAACAAAAAATAATAAATGATTCTAAGATCTTAATTTTGTAAACAATATTATTCTATAACTTAATATGAAAATAGTTATGCATTAACAGGATACATTTTTTATATAATTATTCAATCTTAATATATCATGTATAATAAATTTATTGACTTTTAAAATAATTATCTTTGAGTAATTTAAATAATAATTTATAATTAAATAATAGTTAAAATTATTTTATATTATTAGCAACATTAAACTCATAATTTAAAGAAGCACATATGTCAAAATTTAGAACATGGTCATCCAATAGCAAATCAAAGTATATATATTTGAACGCTATAATTAATGCATACCTCTCAACTTGTATAATCAATGTATCGAAATATTTTTATAGGGACCTGCATATATATTATTAAAAACTAAATGATATAGGCTGGATCAATGCATTATGCATGATCCGCAGCTGCTACGTTGAGACTTGAGTTATACTATATATTACATCAAATCAGGCATGCAAGGCTTGCAAGCTGAGTAGATAATATACTAAATGTCTATAGTCTATATTATATGCAAGGCATATCAAAGTATATTATAAGCTATTACATCTTTGATATGCATGAAGTAATAGCAACTGATAGGATGGGACCTTCAGCTTCATGGGCAGTCATCTCGATTTTATATGGAATCATAATTTTTTATTGGGATCAATAGGAATTGTTAATCATGATTTTAAATTGTGATTATTTATTATCAAGCATTTTTAAATTGTGGGTAATTAAATAAGAAAATATATACTTTTTTCGTAAACGAAACAAAAAGGTCATGACCTTTTAGAGATAGTTTTCTGAATATTCTCATACATTATTTTAATTGATATAGATTAATGTAACGAATTCTAAATAATAAAACAATCAAATACGTGAACTAATAGTTCGAAATTATTTTAATTTAATCATAGATTTTGGATTCGAAATATATAATTATATTAAATATTTAGAAAAAAACTTTATCACCGTGATTTTATCCAACTCTAACAAGATACATCTAGTTTTAACAAAAATTAATAAAATAATAAATTACTTACCTGTTTTTTTCTCTTTATTTTTAAAATTCATTGTAACTTTCTCAAGCTTTTGTCTAATAGCTCTTCCGAAACCTCACTTAGACTTAATTATTATATAGATCGCTAAACACTGTGAAATCCTCTCTAATTTGGGGTTGACGCCTAGCTCACATATTAATTCTCTGTTTGAACGTAAAGCCAAACTTCACCATAGTAAAGGTTTAGCAAATAAAAATTGAACTCAAAAATTGTAAATGAATATTTTACTTTTTTAGTTGATTGTTAAGATCACAGTATGTGTATCAATGATATAAAAAATAAAGTGAAAGTAAAATATACTCTATAGAGATTGTGATTTAATAACAAAGCAACCAATTAATTACTCATTGATTTAGGAATTAGGAATAAAAGAATAATTAAAGTATTGTTAGAGTATCTACATTGTATGATTGCTTAAGTTTGTGGGTCCTACAATGTCATAGAGATTTAAGAATTTTAAACAAAAATTTAATTCAATATTATATTATTAGAGCAAGTATTTAACTTGAGTAAAACTAATTTTTTTATTGAAAATTTTTTATCTTTTTTTGTAGTAATCAATTAATCATGATTGTTTATACAAACAATTCACTTAAGCAATACAATGTTAAGTCATCAACTCAAATGGAATTTTTTTAAGCAGTATTGATTAACTTTACGCAAATAATTTAAGCACATGTGTTGGATATGCTCTTATAAATATTAATTTCCAAAAAGAGTTATTTCTGTAAAAAAGTATAAAAAAAATGTAGGCGGTGGAAAGGAGAAAAACAGGAGTGGGAAAAGCAGCGGCCATCTCCGTGGGTATGGGTCTATGAAGCCCAAAAAATTAACAAGTGAATGCCCATTATCCCTATTGAACCCGGTTTCAAACTTTCGGACCCATTCCTTTCGTTTCGTCGCCACTTCCGAACGCGTTTCTCTCTGCCTCTTCACATTCTCGCCGTCGCTGCTACGTTCATGTAAGCTCTCTCTCTCTCTCTCTCTCTCTCTCTACTCGTAGCTTCATTCGTTCGTATATGCACCTATTGCATGCGTTTCTTACCAAGTGTCGTTACATAGTGAACGAGCTGAACGGTTTCGAAGTGTTGTTTACGGAATCACGTGTTCTGTTGCCGTAGTTAGGTTTCGCGGCAAATAATGATAAAGAGGAGGTTCTACAAGCTCGATCACGGTGATCGAGAGGCCTTGGATCCGTCTTCTTCTTCTTCGGACTCCGAGATTGAAGCCGAAGCTGAAGTCGAAGCCTCTGAAGAATCAGAGGAAGATGTAAGAGCAGAAGTGAAACCGAATGATGATGAAACTGGTTCAACTTCTTCTGGTTGGTTTATTCACATTTTGTTAACTGTACTTTTTGTTTCTTTCTATAAAATGTGTTCAGTAGTATTAACACTTATGTGATAGAGTTGCATTAGCTGATGCTACTTTTCTTTATTTCATTATGGAATCATACACAGAGTTCACTATTAGAGAAACAGAAATTAGTTATTAGGTTTAATTACCCATTAGGTTTGTTGACATTTTTTATTACTGTATTTTGTTTCTCTCTACAATGTTTTCTGTATTATTAGCACTTACTAGAGATATAGAATTGCATTAGCTGATGTTAATTTTACTATTATGGAATCATAGAGTTCAGTATTAGAGCAACATAAATTAGTTCTTATCATAATGGTGTTTGTTATTCTTAATGTTACTCACTGTTTTTACATCTTTTTTTTGTATTTTGCCACATTCAGGGTATGCAAGTGAGGATAGTTCTGCGAATGATGTTGATGTCAACTCAGCAGGTAGGGTTTGCTTGTACACACCAACACAGAATCGTGTTCTTCTATCTATGAGGAAATATGTTATGCAAATGTCCTCTTTCAGCTTATTGATGTTTCAATATTATAAATAATAAATGGAATAATGGTAGCTGTTATCGTCATTAGGCTTAGACCTTGGGTCTTTTCCTTTTAACTCTATTAAGTTAAATGAATAACTTTTCACAATTTGCAGATATGTACCCAAAATGACGCTGATAATTTAGTTTTCTGCTAGGGTTTGATTGTGCTTGAGACTTAAGTCTTGAACTTTTGGTATTTTGTACTCATTCAAAATTCTTTTGTCATTTTACTTCTGTATGTCAATTAGATGTCTATTTCTGGGATAATAGCATTTGCTATATTGGTTATTTCTGTAACCTGCATGGCTCTACTCCTTGGAAAAGAATCCTTTCATGATTGTTTTAACATTGATGTAACATCAGGTCTGTTATTTAGTGAAGATGATGCTGGAGCTATAAATGAAAGACAAGTGCTTATTAACAGGGAGTTGCTGATTAAATGTGATACTGAAAAGTCTAATGTCTTGGCTGAAAAGAAATCCTTGCCGATAGATATGCCATCCTGTGTCTTAAAATGCAAATCAGTATTTAAGTGCAAGATATGTCCCCGAATTATATGTTTGTCTGAGGAGACTTTGCGGGATCATCTGCAATCAAAGGTAATGTGCCGTTTCTTTTGGTGGCTTATTATTCTTAAGCAGCACCTTTTACTATTCATAGTAATTCTTTAGTTTTTGAGAAGTATTCCATAAACTCCTGTCTTATTTATTCTTCCCAAAATCTATCAATTATTGCATTTATTTGGCTGGAAATTTAGTACTGGGTTTGAACTTTGAACTGGCAAAGAAATATACAACAATAAGTTTAGAGCCTATGCCCTATGGTGCATTGCTACGATTTTTATATGATCCCTCGTTGTAATTTGTACTCCCATTGAGTGTCTTGCCCATATAAGGATGTTGATGCATATTAGTGGCAAAAGTATAGATTTATATAGTAAATAAAATCAGGATGAATGTTACTGTGAAGGGAAATTATGATGGGACTCCTTAAGTGATTGGCAGTATATATGGGTTTGAACTCTGGGATAGGACTATCACTGTTTGGGATCCTATGACGCATTGCTACATTTTTTTATATGATCCATCATTGTAATTTGTTCACCCATTGAGTGTATTGCCCATATAAGGATGTTGATCCATATTAGTGGCAACAAGTATAGATTTGTATAATAAATAAAATCAGGATGAATGTTACTGTGAAGGGAAATTATGATGAGATTCCTTTAAGTGATTGGCAGTATATAACATGGGTCAAAATGACATGGATTCTCTGCAAAGGATGTGGTGAATGTAATCCCCAAATTGGTTGACTTCAAAAATGTATTTATAGAGCATTTCATTTTTGTGGGTTGGGAGATTTGTCTTTCTAAATAGAAGAAAAAGAGAGGACGATACACAAATGAAACAATAGAAAGAAAACAGTAAAATATCCTTCCCTTCTATAACTTAGCCACAAATATTTGATGATGTCATAATAACTTCAATCATTCTTTTGCTTCTGCTGCAAATGTTATATAGGTTTTGCTTTATCTCCAAGATTGACTAGTAAACACAAATATGATAGTCAATATCATGTAAAATGATACATTGCCCAAACCACTTAGTTGGGTATTTTTCTTTACAAACTTCCACACACCCTTCCTTGTAGGATCAGTGACATCACTTGAGGAATTTCCCATCCTGCCTCTACATTATTAAATAGTTGGAGATGCACAACATTATGCCATTAACTGTAACGAAAATCCTTACTCAAGTCACAAGTTTAATGGCCTATATAGGATAGAGGTCCTACTCACAAGTCAAAGCAATACGATCAAACTAGCATTTCATTCAACTCTTGATAGTATGATCAACTTGGACAGGAGGACAACTATGAACTTTTCCTTGTCATTGTGTGAAGCTTCTTATTGATGTAATGTACTAATGATTACTTCATTATTACTGTAGAGACATGCTCGATCTGAAAAACTACTTAGTGAAGGTAGACTGAAGGCTATGCTCAACAGTGATGGTGAAATTGATAATCAAGAGATCTCAGAGATCCAAACTAAAGATACTGAGGTTGGTTCTTCAGCAGTTCAATTGCATTCTACTGCACCTCAGCTAAATAAATTACATGTTATTGAATTGAACACGCTTGGAAAACTAATTCATTTATGAACTTTTTAGGATAATGCTGAGAAGAATCACAAAGGGCAAAAGCAGCATAAAAAGAGATTGAGAAAGAAGGTAAAGAACACTAGTATTTCATTCATCAGGCAGCGTTTAAACTTTAAATTAAAAATTAGAAACTATAAGGTTTATGATTATTTTTTTTTGAATGGCAGAAAAGTGACAAAGCAAACACAAGGAAAATGCTGTCAACAAAAGGAGCAGCCAAGAGAGGGCGAAACAAATGACACCTCTAATATGTAGTATTCAGCATTTTGTAGAGCAAATTTTCCCGCCACTACCACAGGCCTTCGTGTGCAAAGTCTGCGTTGTCTGATATTATGCTCTACTGAGAGTGCTTCTTGAGCCCCCTTCCTCTTCTGTTCAATATTTTTCTTTATTTATTTATTTATTCAACATGCTTCCTACAATGTCTGAGATTTTCAATTTTATTTTTCCTTTTCCCATAGCATACTAATGTAACCGAAATCAAAGTTTCCTTGTAAAGACTTTCCTAGTAAAGATTATTTAAATTACGAGGTTAAATTTGGCTGTGCTTTGGTCAGAAAATGATAAACTATTTGACATATGAACGCCAACTGTGATGCCATGCTGCATAAAGAATGTACTGCTAACGTTAGCATTTTATGAACACTTTGATAAAGAAAAATATAAGGTGGGATTAGAGTGCATTTAGTATGGAAAGAAATAAAATGATAGTGAATTGAGATGAAAATTGAATTAAAGTACAGTATAAAAGTGAGTTTCATCTCATTTTAGTGTTCCTTTTTTTTTTTTCTCGCTCTTTCTTTGCAATCAAACGGACAAGGTTGAATGACATTTAATGCTGTATACAATTGTTCAATCATTAAAGAAATTTTGCCATCAAAATTATAATTTATGAAGTTCAACACTTAAAGAAATTTTGCTATGAAAACTATAATTTACGAAGTTCAACACTTAATAGTACTAACATGTCATTTATAGATTTTTTTGTCTTAACTCCATTTCATTAAAGAAATTAGATTTTTACTAATCACTTGGATTAAACTTTAATGTTAATATATTAATTATTTGTGTTCAATCATTTGGTTTCATTTAGATGAATTTGACCTGACTAAAAAGAAAAAAAATCTAAATGTTGCTTTTTAAAATTATAATAAAATATTCTTATTTATATGCAATAAAATATAATATAAATATACATGATAAATTATGATATTATTTAAGTTCAATATTTTTTATTATCATATTTATGATTTTGACTCTTTACTTTTGTATAGAGTGAATCCCATATTTTGAATAAATAAAATCCTCACTTCATGATATATAAAACCTGTCACTATCATATCAATGAATTAGATTTAAACTCTTGTGAATAAAAATAATAAATTTAATATGAAAATTTTCCAGTATGAAATGAAAATGAAATCATTGTTAGGAAGTGAATCTAAATAATGCCTTGGAATAGGAACAAATTATCTTCCATCCTTTCTCTTCACATCATATTTGTTATGATATGATAGAGATTTAGGGGATAAAATAACATATGATTCTGTTATAATATAGTAGAGATGAAGAAATGATTATGTTTATGATATAATAAATATTAAGAGATATGATAGCTTATATTTAGGAAAGTAAAAACTTGTATATTATGTAGTAGTAGGATTATATCTCTAAGACTTAGATTAAAATTTGACTAGATTATGATTAATTTTTTACTTTCTTACTAGCTTATCGTTGTATCTATATTTACACAGTCTTTAGTCAATGAATAAGAGAAATACAATGATTTTTCAGTTATGTTCCACATGCAAACAATACCCAGAAAGTCAGAAACCATGCATGTCCATGTCCTTAGAGACTGAAAATGTGAAATATTAGTTTTGGCGGCACACTTATAAGCACCATATTTATATAATCCCTTCCCAATCCCATTCTTCCATTTCTGATTCTGGAGCCGAAGAAACATGCTCCTTCTTCTTCCATTCCAATCTGAATCCTTGATCACCCTTCAATGGATTCCCAAACCCTAGACTCAACCCAACTCTTCCTCAGCGCCCTCAAAACCCTCCAATCCTCACCCCCTCCCACACCCTCCCTCCCCCCACTCCCCTTTTCCATCCCTCACTCCAAACTCATCCCCCACACCCGCTTCCTCGTCGACGCCTTCCGCCACGCTGGCCCCCACTCCCACTCCTACTTCCTCTCCCACTTCCACTCCGACCACTACTCCGGCCTCTCCCCCTCCTGGTCCCGCGGCGTCATCTTCTGCTCCCACACTACCGCCGCCCTTCTCCGCCACATTCTTCACATCCCCGCCGCATTCATCGTCCCCCTCCCCCTCCGCCAGCCGCTCCGCATCGACGCCGTCCAAGTCACCCTCCTCGACGCCAACCACTGCCCCGGCGCCGTCCAGTTCCTCTTCTCCGTCCCCCGTGCCACCGCCGATGCCGCCGCCCTCAGGTACGTCCACACCGGCGATTTTCGCTTTTCTAATTCCATGGTTTCCGAACCCGCACTCGCCCCCTTCGTCGGTGCCGATGCGGTGTTTCTCGACACCACCTATTGTAACCCTAAGTTCGTGTTTCCCTCGCAAGAAGAGTCTATTGATTACGTTGCCAGTGTCGTGGAGAGCGTTGAGCGTGAGTGTGAACATAATAGTAGCGACAAAGTTTTGTTTCTTGTTGCTACTTATGTCATTGGAAAGGAGAAGATTTTGCTTGAGCTTGCACGTAGGTTTAAGAGGAAGATACACGTCGATGCTAGGAAGATGGAGGTTTTGAGGGTTCTTGGGTATGGGGAGAATGGTGAGTTTACTGAGGATGGGAAGGAGAGTAATATTCATGTTGTTGGATGGAATTTGTTGGGGGAGACTTGGCCTTACTTTAGGCCTAATTTTGTTAGGATGCAGGAGGTTATGGCTGAGAGAGGGGGGTCATACTCCAAGGTTGTCGGCTTTGTTCCGACCGGATGGACCTATGAAGTGAAGCGGAATAGGTTTGCGGTCAAGTCCAAGGATTTGTTCAAGATTCATCTTGTGCCGTATAGTGAGCACTCGAACTATGATGAGCTCAGGGAGTATGTGAAGTTTTTGAAGCCGAAGCGGGTTGTTCCGACCGTGGGTTTGGATGTTGAGAAGAGTGACAGTAAACATGCTGACAAAATGAGGAAATACTTTGCTAGGTTGGTTGACGAGACTGCCAACAAGCAGGATTTTTTAAGGGGTTTTCTTCGTGCCCCTGGTGAGAAGGGTGAAGTGGGTTTCAAGGCTGAGAAGGTTGTTAGTGATGCTCTGGAACCAGGGCAAGACATGGAGGAAGAAGTCAATGCATTGGGGAAGACAGAAGGTGATATGGGTATTGGTCCAGATGTGGCTGTGGGTTTGTCTTCTTTTATGGAAGAAACTTATGCACAAGATCCTACTTTGCTGAATGATGAAGAAAAGGAGAAAATAATTCAAGAACTGACTTGTTGTTTGCCCACATGGGTCACCCGAAACCAGTTGTTGGATCTGATCAGCATCTCAGGGAGCAATGTCATTGAAGCTGTTTCTAATTTCTATGAACGTGAAACTGAATTTCATGAGCAAGTGATTTCTTGTCAAACTCCTGTTTCAACATCCAAGTGCTGCTCATTAAATGGCATGGATTCGCTTGCAAAACCATGCCTCAATACAAACAACACTGGCAAAAATATTGACATTTTTCCTAGTCAAGACTCTAAATTAACTAACCTGAGGCATACAGTGCCTAGTCCCATTTCTCCTGCCAAAAGGAAGAGAAGTACTGACAGTAAGCTAAACAAAAAAGCCAAAGTCAAAGCAAAATGTGAACCAAGTGGTTCAAAGCAGGCCACAATTACAAGATTCTTCAGTAAAGTAATAACTGAGATGCCTGGTGGTACTCAATCTGATAATTCTGAACCAAAGCTTGGCCAAAGCTCTAAAGTTGAAGACTTGTTGCCAACTGATGATGGACAAATGTACAAGGATGAAATTGATCAATTTATGCAAATAATAAATGGGAATGAGTCATTAAAAAAATATGCCATCACTATAATTGAGAAGACAAAAGGTGATATCCATAAGGCATTGGACATATATTACAGTAATTCTGAAAATCTTGGTGAAAAGGAAATATCAGTTCAAGTGGAGAGCAAAATTGATAGACCTGTAGTGAAGAAGCATGAATCAGAGGAATTGAGAATTATACCTGATATTTTTGACCAGAAAGTCTTAAAAGATTATGTAGATGCTACTCATTTATCTCTACCACCTGAGAAATACAACCCTAAAGAACATGGTTTGTTTTAGTTTCTTACCCCCAGAAATATTGGTTTAGAAGTTGTTCAACCCACTGCATTTACTTCTATATTTACTCTTTATATTCACATTCTGTCTTGTACCATATGTATACAACTGGCAATAATGAGCAGCGTGTTGGAGAGATGGACAGCCTGCACCATATTTACATATTGCACGGACCTTCAACCTGCTTGAGGGTGAGAAAGGAAGGATTAAAGCTACTTCATTGCTATGCAATATGTTCAGAAGGTTCCTTTGTTACTAATCGCACTCTTTGTGTTATCCATTTCCTCCCTCTTTTTTTTATTGAATAGTGAAACTGTTTTTCCCATAATTGGCTGATTGAGGAACATTATTTGCATGCAATGTTTCTATCACACAGTTTGTTGGCCTTATCTCCAGCTGATGTGCTTCCTGCTGTGTATCTATGCACTAACAAAATTGCTGCAGACCATGAGAATAAGGTATGTTTATTTCTGGTCTTGACTATTTGGATTTATAATTTTTATCATTAATTAGAATGAAACTTCAGCTGAGTAATTCAAAATAAATAAATGAAAAAATAAAAGTAAAACCTTTGTCCTGTTCCTTTGCTCTTTTTTGTGTGCTGTGTCAAGTTTTTAAAAGTCTAGGACCTGAGTTCCTTAATGAACACATTGACAATTTGTTATATGTGGCATGTTAGTCCTTCATTGTTGCTTGAGGGTGACTCTTTGTATCAAAACTGTCACACTTAGTTTTTCTTTGAATTGCTATTTCCATTTTTTTCTTCCTTTGTTTTCTTTGGATCACGACAGCAAGGAGTGTAGCCTTGATTTCAACACACTGGTCATTTATTTGTTGTTTATGGTAAACAACATGTGAGCATTTAGGAAGCAGGGCCTATTATGTCACTCTGCACGATTTTTCTTCTCCAGTTGAAGTGAAAGAGGATTTCCTACTTCTAAGTTTAAAAAATGCCACTAAAATCCAGCAGCCAATTTAAAGTTCACTTTATTTATACAATAAAAATACCTTTCTGCGAACATACATTACTGTTTCTGGTTGTTAATGTTTAAGTTTGACTGCGAGTATAGGAGTCTATTGTATGGCAATAAGAGTTATTATGCACTAACAAAGTTCCTTACATTATACTATTAATATCAGGAACTAAATATTGGTGGAAGTTTAGTTACTGCAGCACTTGAAGAGGCATGTGGAGCAAATCGATTGAAAATAAGGGAGATGTTTAACAAATTTGGTGATCTTGGTTGGGTGATTGTTTTCATAGTTTTTGACTGTTTTACTATACCTGTTCAATCTGTGAGGATTTTGAATAACTTAAATAACCTGTGATTGTTAAAGGTGATGTTGCTCAAGAGTGTCGTCAAACACAGAGATTGCTTGCACCACCTACACCCCTTCTAATTAAGGATGTTTTCTCTGCGCTGCAAAAGATAAGGTATTAACAACCATTCTGTTTCTTATTGTAACTTATGATCTTACAAGTTACAATGGATATAAATATAATTTACCACCAATGGTCTGCTTTTCAAATGTTTAGTTAAAAGTTGTTGCTAGACTTAGGTTCATGGTGAACCTAGTATGTGGTAATATGTCATTCACTTAAATTAATTTATAAGATAACTCTAATGTTTCTTTTGCTATTTAGTTAGGTAAACTTTTAGTTTTACTCTACATGCTCTTATGTAGTAGTGTTCATCAGTGTACAAACAGGCAGTCGAAGCACATCTCGGAAGAAAGGCATCATTGTTCATCTCATGCGTTCCTGCCGTGAGAAGGAGATGAAGTTTCTTGTTCGGACCTTGGTAAATATCTGTTTTTTTTTTTTAGGTGCATAGAAGTTTTGTGGGAGGGAAGTTTACCCCATTTTAAGGTCAAGGCATGCTATAAGACTTGATAATATCATACAGTGACACTTTATTGTAAGGTATTTATCCTTATTAGACCTGTCTTAAGGCTCAATAATAGCGTACAGTGGCACCTATAGATTGTTATGGTTAAGTATTTATCCTCATTTTAGATAAATTTCATCAAGGTATGTGTATACTGCTTCAACTGGGTATCTGGAAAAGAAGATTCTAAGGAGTAAGGAATTTGGATTTGGGTTTTATCTGATCTCAATATAGATGAGAATGTCATGACAGCTCAGCCTAACTTACTATTAGCTAGTCAGTTACAGCTAGAAACAGAATAGAGAGCTACTGAGTGAACTCAGCATATACACAAACAGAATATTTTTGTGTCTTATTATGCTTATATTTATATAACAACTTCCCTTCTCACAAATATTCCAAGGAAAGATTCAACAATTTGTATTTTATGCACACGATAATCAAGTTCAGAAGTTGGCAGTACCCTTGCATGCGTTATCTATCTTCTGGCCTCCTTCAAGTTGGATATCTGACAGTTTCAATAGTCCCAACACCCTTTAATGAATGATGACTTAAAAATGCTAGTCATACTTCATGTTACCGATGTTAAAGTTGCAGTTATGGACATGAATCGCTTGGACCACCATTTACTGTATGCAATTAAATCCTAAACAGATTTAAAATTACCATTCTTTAAATTTGTCACTGTTTTCTACTATAAGCCTTTTTTTCATTATATGTGGTTAAGTTAGTTCATCAGCAGCCATATCTGGCTAGATTGTATGGCCTTCTTTCTCTACACATTGCATTTCAATATTTACTGTTCTGAACGTACGTATATAATGGAGGCTGGTGGTATGCTTCTCAAACGCCTTTATATAGATAGGTAGGTAGGTACATTTTTATCCTTATATGCTAGAGTCCTGGTTTTGAACTTTGCTTCTTGTGTAGGTCAGGAACCTAAGGATTGGGGCCATGCTTAGAACTGTTTTGCCTGCATTGGCTCATGCTGTTGCTATGAATTCTTGCCCTACTTTGCACCAAGAAGGAACTGCAGAAAATATAAAGGAGAAACTTCAGGTCCATTCCGCAATCATTTGCTTTTACCTATGACCAAGTTTATGTATTAATGTGCTATTCTGATACCCTGTCTGCTTTTTAATGGTTGATATTCTTTTATATCATAAATTATCACTTTTCATCTGCCATTTCCACATAAAGGAACTTTAATTTAATAGGATAATAGGAGATTTTAGTACTGAGAAAAAGAGAATATATTAAAGCATAAGATAATCTTATTGGAGAACATATGTAGGAAAAAGCATGCATGTATTAGATAACCTTCAATTTTTCCCCTTGAAATGTTTTTTTAAAATCTGTGACTTAAGTTATAACTATTTTCCATAACAAGCTTTGTGAAACTTTGTGTGAAAAGATGAAGCTGTATGCAAAGTTGTGGGTTTTATTTGGGCCGCAATGCTTAATTGGATTTAACACTAATAGTTTGTTACAGGCATACAAGGTTATGGGGCTTGTTTTGTGGGCCAATAATGTTCTGATAGTAGAAGTGGCCATTTATATCTGACACTAAATATTTTTCTCACCTGTCCAGGTTCTTTCTATGGCAGTTGTTGAAGCATATAACATACTGCCAAATTTAGTAAGTATTGAATATTTGAATTGCGAATCTTGTCTATATATAGATTTTCTTATTGAAACCATGGCATTGTTGCATTCATTAGGCTGTTGTCTATGCTCTACATTACTCAAATATAGTAGGAGATAGGAAGCTAGGCACTAAATGTTTCTTTGCTTCTGAACGACTGTTGTTGAAAGTGAGAAAGCATAAGCATTATATGTTTACATCTACAGCATCAATTAATATGATCAAATACTGACTATGTTGGATGTACAACTATTACCAGTTATTTCTGTTGCAGTTCCAATAAATTTGTTTATGTTAACTTGTTCTGATTTTCTCTCGATGGTCTGTTATATTTGATTGTTTTAATGCTGACTAATGAAGGATAATCTACCTACTTTTGACCCTATATAAGCAACAATGCAGTCTTGCGATGTGAAAAATTTCTGTCATTTACTTTGTGCAGGATCTCATAGTTCCATCTCTCATGAACAAAGGCATTGATTTTTCAGTTTCAAGTTTATCAATGGTTCCAGGAATCCCTATTAAGCCTATGCTAGCAAAGTATATACTATTCCATATATTGGCCATTTCTTGAATTCTTGATGATTATATTTCAAGTTTCTAGAACCTTTTCTTAACTTCAGGAATCCCCACTTACTTTATTAACTCCCAATTGATTCTTTTTTCCTTGTATTTTCCCTTTCTTCATAGGATCACCAATGGTATTCCCCAAGCATTGAAGCTATTTGAAAATAAAGCATTTACATGTGAATATAAGTATGTCCTATTCCTTAATTAGTTATTTTTCCTTATATCTTTATGCTCTTCACTTCTCTCTTGACATCTCATTGCATTCAGCGATGCACATGGAGAAGCAAGTAGTCATTTAAAATTTTGGTAGGATATATTAGTGGGTGATATGAAGTTTCAATCATAGTGGGTTAGTAGTTAAAGCAATGTGGGTCTTGATCTACATAACTTCAAAGTGCCTCAAATTTGCATGTGAATACTATAGCAATCTAGCATCTTATTTGATGAATCCTGTCAGTTGTAGACTGTAGTGCATGTCTTCTCAGTCATGTCTATACAAACTTAAATGAAAACATGCTATTATGGTTCCTAGACTGTGAAATCTAAAGTTTTCACAAGATGACTTTAAAAAATTAAATAAAGAAAACATCTTTCTTGAAAACATCTAAATTAAAGAGTTTATCTTTTCTAAATGGTCTTGAAGGTAGGAATGCTGGCACAGGGCAGACTCATCGGATTGCTATTGAAAAAAAAAAAATTGAACCTTTTAACATTCTAGGTTTCAAATTTTTAAATTCTAATCTGGTTACTAATTTGTAATCTGGCATTCATAGTACAGTGGTTACTTTCATGATTGGACAAAAATGAGGCAGTAAGAAATGCAGAGAGTCAGATTGCTTCATGTATAATCAGTTTAATGTGAAACCTGTAAAATCTCTTGGATAGATTTAAATTGTGTAATAAGATCCTCTTTGGTATTACTTGTCTCTCTTGTTCAAGAATAAATTTCATTTTTCTTTTACATCACTTGTTGAATTTAGTTTCATGCAATCCCAGGTATGATGGTCAGCGAGCTCAAATTCACAAATTAGTTGATGGATCACTTCGTGTTTTTTCAAGAAATGGGGACGAATCAACTTCAAGATTTCCTGATCTGATTGACATAATTAAGGAATCCAGCAAGCCGGCTGCATCAACTTTCATAATGGATGCAGAAGTACAAAAAAATTCCATGCCATAATATTCTTTATATTTGTTCTTGTTAACAAAAAATTATTCACTCATAATTTTATGGTCATTGAACCTTTCAGATTGTTGGTATTGACAGAAAAAATGGATATAGGATTATGTCTTTCCAGGAGCTATCTTCACGTGGGAGAGGTGGCAAAGATACATTAGTTACTGCAGAGAGCATTAAGGTTGGACATTTGCGTGCTAAAAAGAAATTGAAAACGACTATGCCTAAAGCCAATTAAGCTTGAACTGGAGGAAGTTTGCTGTAATATCTGTCATATTTATTTTAGATTAAAGAGAAAATTATTAACGCAAGGAGAAAAGATACAAAGGGGAAAGAGAATAGGATCCTGATCCTCCTTAGCAAAAGAACTAAACAGAAAACAATAAAGGAAAAAGAAAATCAATGAAAAAGCTTCCCAATCACTTGTCAGCCAAATAAATCCATTTAAAAAGGCCAGAAGCTATACACCAAATAGATGCCAAATGCCTATTCTTATTCCAAATTAGTTGATGTGCCGAAGAAACCTCCTTGATTCAAGAGTTTCACTCCAACTAAATACACCAAATTGCAGCATAGATTGCTCATTTTACCAGAAAATCTAGCCTCTTCATTTCTACTAAAAACATGAAAGCTAATCTTCAAAAATTGGTCGAGGATCCCAGGATACACCCAATGTTATCTGAAAAAGCTGAATAAGGAATTCCATAAATGAACTGCAGCAGAACTACGTAAGAATAGGTGAGGACTAGATTTTAAGAAAGCACCACACATTATTACAACATATCAGGGGAAAAACCTTTATGTTGGCCTATGAACATACATGTCATTTGTATCAATTCTATTAAGTACTACAGTTCAAAATAAAACTTATATAGAAGACTTTACCTTAGAGGGAGCTTTGGATTTTCACAAGGGTTTGGCAAGACGAAAATTACCCCTGCTCAATAAATATCTCAACACAATGCACATTGATAATGGTTTGTTCTATGGACACTATCATACTCTATTGTTATTTAACTTTAGGTTTTAATTAATGTAAATCAAAACCAATCATTCAACTATCATAGGAATGTTATTGATTTACTTCATTTTTGAAGGGTTTAGTATGATGAAGTATGAAAACATTTGTTTAATTATCAAGAACATTGAAATTAGAGAGGGTTTGGGAGCTAGTGCACTTTTTTTTCTTTTTTTTCTATTTTCTAACTTAGGTAATTTCCTTTTGGTTTGTTTCCTTTAGAGCTTTTGTAGTGGGATTTCTTATCTATCTTTGTTCTTCTCTAGTTCTCTTCAACTCTGTTTGCAGTTGAATTATCTGGATTTGTTTCTGATATCTTCTGTTCATGCAGGTGGATATTTGCATCTTTGTCTTTGATATCATGTTCGCAAATGGAGAGCAGTAATTATCTTTTACTCAAGTTTATATAAATTGGTGATGAACTTGGTAGAAATTCTCATTCTCATATAGTACATACAAATGAGTCTGTTAGCAAATGGTCCATTGAATGCATTAGCCTTGTTTGGTGCACTCTACTGTATATGGCATGATAGTATATGGATCACAGTTGAGTATAGGTGGCTAGCGTGCAAGATGGTGCAACCATGTTATCTTGTGTAGGATAGCCCATAAAAACCAGATAGGGTAAAAAAAAATGTGGCATTTTTACATTAATCACAATAGTGCAGTTAATCATGATCAAGCATGTGAATCTCAAGTTAGATGCTAAGTAGGTCTGTGGGCAACATGGATTTGTCTTATAATATGTAACATTAATTATCCTTAAGCAGTTGATATTTCATTTGAAATACAATTGGTACTGACCCATTTAAGTTCTGTTTGCAGGTTATTGGGTTTTCCTCTCCGCCTTAGACGAAAGTGTATGCATCTAATCATCTTATAATATTGTAAATCTTCTGCATTTCTGGCTAGACAAAAATGTACTGTAACTTGTAATTACACTTTCATTTTAATCCTTTTGTATGTCTTGGAAATCATACAGATCTGAAGGATTTGTTCTATGATGAGAAACCTGGGTATTTTGAATATGCAAAGGAAACAACTGTAAGTACTTCAGTTTATGATTACTATTTTCTAGTCAAATCTATTTAATGAAGGTATATATATGATTACTTAAATGTAGATTGAAGCAGATGATGCTTGCTTAGCCTGTGAAGCCACATTAACTAAGATAAATGCTTTCCTGGAAGATGCACTTCGCTCTTCATGTGAAGGAATTATGGTGAAAACATTGGATGTTGATGCTGGGTATTCTCCATCAAAGCGTTCTGACAAATGGTTAAAAGTTAGTAATTGTGCTACAGGACTTTGGTCACTTTGTTTAAGACTAAAAAATCAGGTGTTAAATCTGTATAATGTTCTGAGCCTTCATTTTGTAGGTCAAGCGAGATTATGTGGAAGGATTAAATGATACTCTTGATTTAGTACCAATTGGTGCTTGGCATGGAAATGGAAGGAAAGCTGGATGGTAATTTTCACCTTTCATAATTTTTTCTGTCTCTTGAAATCATTTAAGATGCTGCAAAGAAAATTGCATTAACTTTATCTCACATCTTTACTACATTAGTTCTGTCAAGGACCAACTCTCCTAAATACTTGAGATGTTAGGTGAAGGCAAAAGAATGGTTTTGTAATTTGTATCTCTAGCAATTCCATGTCCTGCAAGGTTTATCAATCTCATATAGTGGTGGCAGGGCGTAACAGCTGATCCCCCAAAGTGCTAGTTGTATAGTGGTTGGTTCTGCTGCTCTGGTTCCACACAACAGATAGAAGACGGATGGAGAAGAGGTCTCAAACAGAGAGAAGAGATGAGAAAGCATGGGGAAAAATAAGTAGGGATTAGGATTTTTAATCTTTAGGAAGGTCTTTTTACCCCTTTAAACCCTCAAAATTGACTAAAACGGATTTCAGTCAGCTGCCACAAAATGCCACTTTTTTGGCCATGAAAGTGGCTGCAACACCTGTAAACAGAAAATGCACCACACCATAAATTATGTGGTGAACAGCATCTACTTCACCACAAAATCTAATTTGAACAACTGTATGATATAAGTTCCTTCCAACCAATAAATTTGTGTGATGTATTTAGTTCTGGGCTTTGACCAAATGTGCGACTGACCCAACAAACAAGCAGTGTGACTGGACAATGAATTTTCATTGGAGATTAGGTGGTGGCGGAGGCAAAGGGGCTGGCCAAATAGAAACCCCTAAATTCAGTAGGGTAAAACATCTTTGACCATAAACATATAATGGGTCAGGGTTTAAATGTTGAGCAGCAACTGTTTGTGACCTGACTTTCATTGATCATAGTATATTATGCTTTAATTCATCCATGGATTTAGGCATACACTTCTCAGTGCTCTGATAATTTATAAATTTCACTTGTAACCTGGAATGGAAATAGTGCAGGGTAATGATGTCGTTTCATGTTCAGATGCTCAGTACGAATCAAAAGATGGACTCTAATTTGTTTTAGTATGAAATTTTTTGGGTGAAACATCTGTGTTATGTGCAATCAATACAAACAATAGTTCTAGCAATGGAAATATAGAGTATAACCAATAACTATGATGCATTATAGCAAGTACAAATCACCAAAAGTCAGAGGCACTTTAGTTTGAAAAAGGTGTTAATAGAGATTATATTCCATGTGATTGGAAAAGAATGAGCATGATTATCTCGAGTAATAGGCTAGACTTGGTAATTGTGATAGAAATTCATGTTCATCAAATGAAATCATGAAGTTTTATTATCTTGCTCACTGGCTGATACACCATACATGATTACTTAAGAACTTTGTTAACATACAACCAATGGAAAAGGAAGTGACAGAAAAAGGAACATGCATTTTGTGTGGCTTCACAATTATTTTATTTTTTGTACAAGTGATTAACTGTTCTGTTGTTAATCTGGATCTTTTACTGTTGCAGGTATAGTCCATTTCTTATGGCATGTTTCAATCCTGAAACAGAGGAGTATCAAAGTGTATGTCGTGTGATGTCTGGATTCTCGGATTCATTTTACATAGAGGTATAAATTCTTTTGACTTAAAAATGTTCTGCGCTATGCCAGCTAGCTCTAAAAAAGTACCATAGACTCTTTCCTCTTTTAAGTTAAGGATGTAATTGTAATTATATTTTTCCTAGTCTTATCTTTGAAATTTGAACCCTTAGAATCATCAATTTGTCATATCTATGTTACTTGTGCCTACATTGTTCTTAAAAAAAAAAAAAAGCAATTTTTCAGGGTGGGGTGGACAATTTTGTAATTTGTGCTGCTTATTACTGCTTTTTTTTTTTCCTTTTTGAAGTTGTTAAATTGGTAGCAACTTTCTTTTATCATCACTGACAGGAAATTGATATTGCGGTGCAGATGAAAGAATTCTTCTCTGGGGACAAAGTCTTGTCCAAAAAACCACCATATTATCAAACAGGAGAGGCACCAGACATATGGTTTTGTCCACAAGTCGTTTGGGAAATAAGAGGAGCAGACTTTACTATATCCCCAGTTCATCATGCTGCCATTGGTTTAGTTCATCCATCTCGAGGCATCTCAATCAGATTTCCAAGATTTATTAGTTGTGTCTCAGACAGAAGCCCAGAAGAATGTAGCACAGCTGCCGATATAGGTGAAATGTTTCATTCTCAGACTCGGAAGATGGATGTCACAGCTGGAGACTGAATGTTGATGTGTTTTGTGTGTATATATAATCAGTTGATGTAAATTATTTCTAGGTATCATCTTATTGAACATTTTAACGTTTTATATATACAGTGTAGCAATTTTAACAGCAGATCTCTTGTAGGGCTCATGTTAGACCCCAAAGAAGTTACCCTATCCCACTTTAGTTTTGCTAGCATCTTTCTGGTGTTCCACACTGGGACTTTATGTCCATATTGATGTTTTGCTTCCATTTGACAGAAGTAAATTTTGATCTAACTTCTATTTGACCAATAGATACAGTCCTCTCATGGTAAAACTTTCTGTGGGTTTGATGTACTTTCATCTTCAACAAGCGTCCAACGTTCAATGCAGGGTGAAACTAACATATGGTTACCTGGTTGGTTAAATGTTAATGAGAATCGTAATTCCCTATTTTTAACAATAAGCCCGGGAGAGTTCTTGTTCAATATGCTATTGTTCTTACATACAACTACATTTGATTATGACATTTATTCTTTCAAAATGTAGCCTTATATCATGGCATTTATATCATGGGAAGGAGAGGTCGTGTGTTCAAATTTCTTCCTTTGACATTTTTAATAAAATTAAAACTAACATTTCTTGATAAAAAAAAATATCATGGCATTTATTCTTCCTATATAATGGTTTAAAACTTGAACAACTCGCCTAGCCTTATAACGTGTCACCACCTTCATTATTCTTCATTTTTATTTGTCCCGTTGGTCCACATGGAAAATCAGAGAGAGAGAGAAATAGTTGAGTGCAGGCGGGGCATTGCAAGTCATGAATGTAGTAATTCTTGGGAATACCACGGTTGCTCCAAAAGAACACAGGATCTTGATTGATGTTTGTGAGAGTGAGAGGACGAGCCAGTGACAACTTGAGAGAGTGATTCTAGAAGTCGAGAATTACAAGAAAGTAATGCTTTGGACGGTTTCCTTTACAATATGCCTAAAGTCTTTTGAAAGCATAAGTGCATCAGTTTCTTGCTTTACCCATAAGAAAAATATGAAGATCAATTTTGCCATTGTGAAGGGGAGGTGTTTGTTGATTGTGACATTAAAGAAGAAACATACAAGTCTGAATTATTTTACATGCTTCAATTCCAAGTCATGCTCTAACTGCATGTCTTGTATATACAAGGGTCATCCTAAACTATAAGCATCAAGACTTCTATCCTGAATTAAGTCCAAAATCCGTGATCCAAATTTTTGGTTTTTTATAATTATCTTTTTTTAGATAATTATGTTTGAGACATGATCAAGTACTATTAAATGTTAGTATTTGATTTATCATATTGTGAGAGACAACTTCTAGTAGACCCAATATCAATGCCATTAGTTGTGATTCAAATCATTAAACTCTAAACCTACATCTAAAGATAGCTATTTTTTTAAAATACTTATTAACATTTTAAGAAAATATTTGAATGATAAACCATAAATTTTAAAATTTCAATGTTCAGGTTTTTATTTTTTTTAAAGTAACTAGGTTTTAGCTTGAACGATTCATTACTTTTTAATAAATTTGATTATTTATTCTTCAAAATATAATACTTTAAGTACATTCCTTATAAAATCACACTATTGCTCAACATGTGAATAGTAGATTGATTTTAATTTCCATAGTTTATTAACTTTTTTTACATATTTTTTTCTTGTTGATTTATTAGTTGATTAGTATGCTTATATAGAGTACCAAACAAAGTCAGACTTTTAAAAAAAAGACAATCAAACCTAAAAAAATTATAATAAATAAGAAGTCAGACTTATTTAAGCATGTTAGGCCTATTTGAGCAAATCTTATTCACCTCAACTTATTTTTAATGAACCATCTTTATACACAAATAAAAGATGGTTTTAAAAATAGATGTAATAATAAAAGAATAAATAGTATATGTTCTAATAATATAAAAGTTTATGCTATCATCTAATCACAAGTTATTGTGTATGTTAAGTTTAATAGTTTTTATAAAAATTATCTCAAAGATAATTTCTAATTATAATATAAAAAAATTTAAAGCATGTATTAAACTCAAAATAAATGGAATGCTGCGTTATGCAGTAGTAGTAGTAGTAGTAGTAAGCGGTCAGCACGAACAAACAATCGCATTACACACTTAATAGAAAGAGATTACTGAGAGAATTCCAAACCAACCTATTCTCTCTCTTCAATGGCCGGAATCCGCTTGCAGCCGGAGGACTCCGACGTCTCCCAACAATCCCGCGCGGTGGCTCTCTCCGCCGCCGATCTGGTCTCCGACGACGACCGCTCCGTCGCCGCCGACTCCTGGTCCATCAAGAGCGAGTACGGCAGCACTCTCGACGACGACCAGCGCCACGCCGACGCCGCCGAAGCTCTCTCCAACGCGAACCTCCGACCTTCCTCCGATTACAGGTTCACTTCCTCTCTCTCTCTCTCTCTCTCTCTCTCAACACACGCTTGCGCCTTTTTATTTGTTGGTTGCATTTTTCGCTGCCTTGGTTTTTGTTATGCTATGAGATTGCTGGTTAGTGATTATGCATAGTGTGAAAGTGAAACTCAATGTTTAGCTCTAAGCGAAATAAATATACCTGGGTTTTGAATTAATGTTAGGTGGAGGAAGTGAGGTGAAGTAGTAGAATGTTAAGATCTGGTTTGTCTCGTTGGTGACATTTGATTTTAGGGCAACGAAGGCGGTGTATATTTTATGTTCGCTAGTGATTTTTGAATCTGATCTGAATTGTTTGTACCTTTGTTTGGATTTTGTTTTTTTGGATTTTCTTTCGAGATTTACAGTTGGGAACTGTGTCTGTATGATAGGAAACAAACTAGGAGATGACGACTGAGTTGAATGGATAAATCATCATTCTGGATTTACCAATGCTGACTATTTTTTGTTATTCTGGATTTGCAGTTCTGACAAGGATGAACCTGATTCTGAAGCAGTCACGTCCATGCTGGGATTTCAGAGTTATTGGGATGCTGCATATGCTGACGAGCTCACAAATTTTCGTGAACATGGTCATGCTGGTGAAGTCTGGTAAATAAAACTTGATTGCATAATGTGCTTTGCCGATCTACATTAATTTTTGGTGCAGAGATTAAATGCAATTTGAAGTGGTAGAGAATATACTGATTTTAATCTAATTTTGGATTACCAATTGTTTACAAGTGTTCTGATTTTATTCTAAGCAAAAGGTGCAATCAACTTACTAATTGGGCTCAAGTAAAACATCTACTGCTATACAGTACGAAACAACATACATGAAATTTATGTTTTGAAACTCTTATCTCATAAGTAAACTTGTAGTAAAATTGAGTGTAAAATTCTCAACCCAACACAGAAGTGAAACCTTTTCACTTAGTCTAATATGCAATTATAAGCAAAATGACATTTTGTTTAAAATAAACAAGCATTTTTCCTCTAAAAATCATGTTTAGGAGCCCCAAATGTGAGTTGGAGGCTCCCACACAATCTAAATGTAGCATTAGACCAGAAAACCTTTTTCGTTGCTTCGATCTATTTAACATCATCTAAACATAACTATAATATCCATGGAGTTGAACTAACAGATTGAGGAAAGTATGAGCTTCAGACCCACATTAAGATTAATGAATAATGAGTTTTTACTCATCATTTTTGCTTTGTATAATGTTTACAACTCTTTGATTCATGGTAAGAGCCAATCCCTTTATACTACTTTTTATGGAAAAAGCGATGTGATCAGAATAAACTTTTTGAAAAAGACAGATGAACATTTTAATGTATAAACTTATGTAAGATAACAAAACGTATTTGAAATCTTTTTTTGCATCATTTTATACCTTAAGTTTGAGTTTCTGTGCGTCCCCTCAATGAGTAAGAAATTTGTTTGTTGGGATCAATATTTCATATTTGCCCATCTAGCCTTAAATTAATAGATTCTATTCCAGTATTCCTTTATAGTAAAGGACTGTAGCTTCTTTTTGCCTTTTATTAACGTTTATTTGCAGTTAATTGCTTCTAGACAGTGATGAATGTTGACACTATATTCAATAGTTGGAAGTGACACATTCTTTGGGTTTACATAGCAAAAATGTTTAATTGCTATGTTTCTGTTTTCTTTTATTTTCTGTATGTTTAGGTTTGGAGTTGATGTGATGGAAGTAGTTGCATCTTGGACAAAAGCCTTGTGTGTTGAAATTTCTCAAGGTTGCATACCAAATGATGTTGACGAGGTTAAGGCTGAAGCTGATGACCTAGGTGATAAAGTTTTGTCTACTTGGAGTGTACTAGATATTGGGACTGGCAATGGTTTACTTCTCCAAGAATTAGCTAAACAAGGGTATGGTTTCACGTTTTGTTACTAATGTATTTTGGTCCCTCAAATTTAGGTTACTTCTGTTTTTTTCCCAAATTTAAATTTGTATCTTTTAGTCTCTCTATTTTGAAATATGCTCTCTTTAGTCCCTCATTTGTTCAAAATCTGCCACAAATTGTACATCCAATCTGCCAAAAATCAGTAAGGAAGGACCAAACAGAACATTTTCAAAACTGAGGGACTTAAAGAAGTAAATTTAAATTTGAAGGATCAAAACCAAAAGTAGCCCAAATTTAAGGGACGAAAAACGCATTGAAACCAATAAAAATTTATATTTCTAAATAACAACAGAATCTATTGTCTTTCTGTACTTCTCTAATTTTGCTCCAACATTATTTTTCTTTCTCTCTTGACTACACAAAAATGTCAGTGCTTTGTTCTATTTGTTGGACAACTAAAAAGCTTACTAATCTCTTGACTACACATAAATATGTGAACATATCATTACAATTGAATGATAATTTCACAGCGGCAAAGGTAATAAATGATTTGTATCAAGTAATTTACTTATAAAATAATATGAAAATTTAATTAAATACTTGAATCAAATCAATCCATATAAGCTCATATTGTCATTCATACCAGTGAAGTTATAAGGATGGGATTTTTGTATGCAAAAAATCATGTGGAATTATCTTATTTTCATGATTATTTTTTAAAAAATAAATAAATTGAATGATTTAAAATGGAAATTTAGGGATGTGAGTGTGTCTGAAACCTTACTGGTCAAACGTTAATGAGAAAGTTTTCTGGGAATGAATTCAAGCTTGGTGGTTCAGTCTAGGTTCTGTAAATTCTGAATATTGGTAGTGGAGAGATATTTGCATTTGTTTATGTTGTTGTATTGTAAATACCTTATTTTAGAAAATTCTTGGCATCAGGTTCTGTGATTTAACTGGGACT
>PYAF01001896.1:5918-16346 GCA_007407185.1 Glycine tomentella
GATTATCAGGTGAATTCGTTCCTTATTCTTTGTGGTTGTAAATCTTTTCTTTGATTTCTGTAAAGATTGGCTTATTGTAAATGGGTTTCTTGCATGATAACTAGAGATAGTGTTTCTCTAGGGGTTGCTGAGTAGTGTTCTCAGTGGGGTTGGTCTCTAAGGATCTAATAGTGTTTTAGATCTCTGAACTTTATCTAGGATTGATAAAGAGAGGCTTGTAATACCTTGTAAGAATATTAATTAACAATAGTGGAACTCCATTCTAGTGTTGAGTGGAAGAACTGGATGTAGCTTCATAGTGTTTGAAGTGAACCAGTATAAAATTGTTGATGATCTTATTCTATTCTCTTCATCTCCTTATTGCTTTGGTTTGTGAATCAAATTATTTGTACAGAAAGATTTCAATTGTCTATTGATTTTCTTGACAGAGGAATTTGATTGAATATAAGATTCTTGGTTTCAAAACAATTTTCAAAGTGATAAAGATCCTGTGGAAACTCTGATTATAAAATTTTTAAATACCAAGGTACAACCAATTCACCGCTCCTCTTGGTTGTATTGAAGTATTCCTATTATTTTCATCATCAACATCATCTCATATTAATATAATCATCAACATAATCTCATTTCAATATTATCAACATCACAAGTAATCGCATTCCACATATATACATATAACACATGTATGGGATTCATATTCCTCAGGTCTTTAGACAACATAGATCTCTGATAACCGATGTTGTATCTCTTCAAAACAATTAAACTACGCTAATTCTGTAGCACAAGATTAACCTAGGTTGACTCAGAGACACAATCAATATGGTTCCAACTTGAATTCACTAGTAAATAATAGGGGGATTTTTATCGAACAGTTTTCATGCGATAAACGAACATTGCAGAAAAAGGTAGTAAAATAGAAACTAACATAATTGGTAAAAGGTATTATAAAATAGATTAAAAAACATCAATCCAATTCACCAAATCAAGCAATGCAAATTATGATAGTTCTCAAATCATGATTCTGTTATAAAAGTTCATTAAATTTCATTAGAAGCAGTTCAATCGAAGTAACCCCTAAATTAATTGAAACCACAAACCTAATTGAAATATCATCCAAATAATCTATGATTAAAATTCAAAATTAGGAAATGAATCCATAACCTAATCCATTTTCAATCCTAAACACATTCATAATCATGAAAACTGAATAGAGGATTGAAGAAGAAAGTGAACATTCACACAGAATTTGAAATACCAAACCAGAACTCAAATTCTCCTTCCTTGGGCTAGATCCTTCGATTGATTAATTGTTTAACCTTCCATGATTATCATCGATGGAAGCCCTACAAAATTAGTGCAAGAAATTGGAAGAACAGAAATGAAAATGAAGAACAATGAAGAACAATTGAGAGAAGATAAGAGAAAGAGTTTTAATTATGAAAACTTCTAAAAGTCACTACAAAATATGTTTTTGCTAAAATGAAGTGTAATCCTTCACCCCCTAATTACACTAGCATATAGAGACTAAGTCAGTAGGAAAGGATGGGTCATGAGTAGGCCCATCTAATCTAATTAATTCTGCTAATTGCACCACTAAACACGCAACTCCAGCCCAAAATTCAAGTTCAGAGGTTCTGACTTTCAAGCCTAAAATGACCCTCAAAATGACAGAATTGGCCTTGGCTTATCTCTGATAAAATTGTAGATCTTTTCCTTATCTTTACAGGGACTACTCATATGTTCCATTTGGAGTTCTGTAGAGCTCTCTATGTAACGACTTCCTTTTCTTTACGTATTTAGCTTATTAATTATTTAGTTTGCGAATGGAAATTTTTATTTTTTTCAATTAATTACCGTATCCTTAAAACTAATTCATTAAAAACTCATCATAATAATTAAGGTGAACGAACTAAGAATTATTCAACATAGTTAAGTTCCCATATAAAACAGTCCATAGTACAGTCTATATTACAGAGCCAATAACATACAGACAGTCCAAAATACATAGTAAAAGCCACAAAATAGTAAGCATCACAACATCTTCATCACATCATCCATGCATATCTTCAACATCCATGCTCTGCTACTACTGTTCATCTGCTCACCCAAATAAATTGGGGTCATCACAGGTGTCAACCATAAACACAAAATAGGGTAAGTATTATGATAAATACAGTTTAAATACGCAGAGCATATTTATAAATATCCATGATATCATTCATAAAATTCAAGGTAAACATATGTTTATCTTTTTATACGATACATGACTGTCTCAAAATTCTATCAAATGGTACCATAGTCAAGATAGCCCCATCTCAGTGGCACACCTATCCATTCAGTCAGGGTAGGGCAGGGGTGCGTAGGAATGTCACCTCCACCTATGTGATCATCATGATGGTGTGGTCCTCCCTGAAACACACTACCCCCCAGTTCAGAATCCTCTGAACGCATGGACTCAGTCCAGCTATCTGACATACCTCCTCTTGAGGTAACGCGGCTTAACCCCCGCCGGGCATATGCACATGCATGAATAATTCATATTTAATCTTTAATTTTTTTATTCTTTACTTTATGTTTCACACGTTCAACTTAATAGTCCATTTTAAAACATGCCATAATTTATTAAAATTTAAACATTAATTATGGTTTCAACATAATATTATAATATTAGAATTTAAAACATTAATCATGGTTTTTAACATATTACACAAAATTTCAACACTACTTTAACACAAAGTTAAATAAACATATTCTTATTTAAGAATCAATCAGCCACATAATAATATAGAAATCATAATCATTAGATTTTAAATATTACTCATGGTTTCTACTACACAAAATTTCAACATTCCTTTAATACAAAATTTAACACCAAGTTCAATAATTATCTTCTTATTCAAAAATAAAATCCAGCCACATATACGTTAATAGATATATATACCAGCCACATATATGTTAATATACATACCATTTAAATCATTACATATAATAACCAGCCACATATACATATCATTTAAATCATTACACGTTAAAATTTAAACTTTTTAACCAAATATTCATTAAACTATGTTTAATTTATTCATGCTAATAATCATTTATTGAACCTATTACTTCTTTAATTAATACATGTAATAAACCAAGTTTAATTCTTTAAGACAATTTATCATATTGATAATAACCAAAACCAAATTTAGAAGTACTTTAAAACTCCTAGCATATTTAAACTCTATGTATCATAAGCTTCCCTTACCTTGTATATTTCCTAAACTTTGGACAACACTTGTTTTCTTTCCCTTAAGTTTCACATGAGGTTGTGGAATTTAGTGGCTTGGTTTGGATTTTGAAAATGATATGAAGCAAAAATGAAAGCTAGTGCACGGTCAAGGCAAGGAGTATATATGCACGGCCACTTCTTAATTTTCTTTTGGAAAGCTTTTAAACCTTTGATTTGGCTTTGACAAGGACCAAGGGGCTGCACATTCCCTTTATGTGCACGGTCCCCACTTGTGTTATAAAGGGGTTGGCCTTTTGCTTCTACAAATATCTTCCAATAATTTGCTTAGGTAATGATGTCTTTACTTTTGCTTTGTTTCATTCTAATTGGCTACTAATTCTTGGCCTTCCATGTGTCCTCCTTGCTTTTTCTACATTCTTCTTGTTGCTGGCTTTGTTTTTCACGTGCTATTTCCTTTTTGGTGTAGGCATCTCCGTTTGCTTCCATGCCTCACGGTTTTGGTAGTGTGTTTTGCTAAAGTTTTGGCTTTACACTTATCTTAGGCATTTATTAGCCCTTTTACACATGGACCAATTGTATTAGGCTAAATTCTTTAGCCTTTCATATGTTTTAATTTTGACTTTTCAAAGGCTTTTCTTCCCTTGTATTCTATGGTACACGGCTAATTTTAGTTTAAAGCCAAACTTACACAATTTTTCCTTCTATGCCATATACTAGTAATTTTCCAATTTCTTAGTGGTCCAATTTTTTTTAATTCATAAAATTGCTAAACTATCTTTTTAAAGAGGTCTCTTTATCCTATAATTGAGAAAAAAATTCTATAAATTGTATCAATCATTTTTTCTGTGTTTGTCAGATACTTAGGTTAGCCTGTATTAAGTTTTTTCCAAAATTTCTATTAAAATTCCTAGAAATGCTAATTCATGGTTTCTTATTAACTACTTTGTTTATAATTTGTTTTCTAACAGTATATTGTCTCTGCCTTTAGTCCCTACTGCATTCTCAAAGTTATCAGGTCATTTTGAGGGTAAAGGGTATTTTAGTCATTTTGCAAAATAGCTAGGGGCGTTTTCATCATTTTTCCTAATAATTTACTGAGAAAAATGTAACAAAGATTTCTTAAAAAAATAAGGGTGTTACACTCTAGGTCCTGCACAATAAATATAGGTCAAGTGAGCATAAAATCCGAAAAAAAGCAACAATTAGCAATTAAGCCCACTTGTTTGCCCAAGACAAAAACTGAATTAGAATGAGAAAATAAAAGTTCAAGAGAAGTCAAATAAGCTAAGAAGAATAGAAAAATATTAAACTAAAAATTCTCAATCAATCTCATACGTTCAGAATCCATAATATCACGAGACTAGTATTTAAGGAAATTCTAAATTAAAGAGAAAAACTATAATATACAAAACAAAATCATGCCCATTTAAAATTTAGTAAAGAAGTAAATAGGATTTATAAAATTTTGAACTGAGTCTCCTCTATAATTAAGACTTTTTTCCAAAAAATCTAATCATTATAGCAACAACATCATTCACAATTTCATTCATCAATAACAAATATATTGCATCCCATTAGTTTAAAACACAATTTTTCTTGAAAACCAGCACACAACAGAGACAAGCATACAACTCCATAATTGGGTTCCCTGATCGCAACTATGGTATCAAAAGTTATAAACAAACAATAAACTCTCCTCACCTATCTATATCCCTCTATTAGCTCCTTGTAGCATTGTTTTGAGATCTCTCAGGTTCATGTCCTTTGGTCCAAACACAGAGCTCTATATACCAAATTGAAGATAAGGTTAATATTAAAATTCAGGGTCGAATACCTACTCAAATTTTAAAGGGGATAAAATGATGTTTTGGGAGTCCACGTCAAAAAGATGTCATTTTGAAATTTCAATCACACCAATGCGATCGGGGTTCAACCAAGGTCACAAAAATGACATCAATATTATAAAAAGGAAAATTTTACAACGTCTCATTTTCAAAGGTCTTTCTAAGGAAGTGTAAAAACACCCAATAACGGTACTCAAATCACAAAGAAATACTAAGAAAGGCTTAAAATAACTAGGAGAAGACAAGGAAATCATGGTTACCTTGAAGAAACCATGAAAGGAGGATTGAAGGCTCTATTCTTTACCAAATCCTCAAGTTGAGTTTTAAACATTTCGCTCCGATTAAAGTGATCCTCTCCGTGCGGTGGTCCGACGGCAAGCGGTGGTGGCTCGTGGCAGTCACCAGTGGTTGTGGGTGGTGGAGCAGGTGGATTGGAGGCTTGGGTGAGGTTTTAGAGAGATAGTGATGGAGGTCCATTGCAAGCTCAAGGTCAAGAAGGAGAACTTGAAGAACTTCCTTTGATGAGCTTTAGAGGACCCATGACAAGAGCTAGAACTCAAGCCCTTCACGACCACATCAAAGCTAACTTATATATTTTGGACTAGCATGAAGAAGCACACCAACTCAGAATAAACACAGAACAAGTCCTGTCTGTGTTAATTGATTACTAGCTATCTGTAATCGATTACTAAGCACTTCTGTATGTTTAATCGATTACCAGCTATCTGTAATCGATTACTAACCACTTTGTGGAATGGGAAAACTCTGTGTTAATTGATTACATGATGAATTAATTGATTACTTTGTTCATACATCTTTTCTAGGAAACTCAAGAACAAATCAATCGATTAAATGAACAATTAATCAATTACTTAAGAGTAATTAATTAATTACATGGACGTATTAATCAATTATATTCAGTTACATTCATTTTTCTATATAAAGTTGTCCAAAACTGAATGTAGGGAACTTCGATTTTTTGGACAAATTAATGAAAAGTTAAATTGTTTGTGAGAGTTTCTCTTTTGTTCTTGTGCAAGAACTTATTAGGTCCTATCAATGGATTTTCAATGCTTTTGTGGTGATTCTTCCTAGACTTATTGGAGAGCTTCTCCATGGTGTCTTCCATCTTCATCCCTTGTCTTCGATCTTTCATTACTACAGTTTAAGGCTTCCTTCGAGCCTTGTGCTGAACGTGAATTGAAGGAAAGCCTGAGTTCTTAAAGGCATTTTGAATAGTGGGTTTCATTGCAAGGTAGATTGGAGAAATCAATGTCTAATGAGTTTAAACATACATCAAGTGGTATTAGAGCCTAATCCTTGTGAAATTCTTCTTCAATTGCAGTTCTTAGAACTTCTCCAAAGGTAAAATCCGAAAATACTAAATCCTACATCTATTCCTAGTTTTCTTTAATTTTCGTGAGAGTCTAGGTAGTTTGGGAATTGTATTGTGTTCCTACACCTTTCCTAGTGTTAGTTTCCAGATTCTTGTTCTGCTTGTTCTTCATGTTCTTCTTGTCAACTTATGTTAGTAGTTGTTGTGTTGTATAACCTCTTGTTTTGTTTCTAACCTCATGTCTAAATCTGAATTGAGTTGTTAGAAACAAATTTTACAATTGTTATACAGAGTTTGTTTCGTGATTCGTTAAATCTCTTTAAGAATTCTTGAACTAGTACAAAAGAAAAACAAAAGCTTACAAAAATATTGTGAAAGAAACAAGAAAAGGCAAAAGAAAAATAATTAGGTACAGCCAAAGAAAAGTGCTTTAAGTGCCTTGGTAAGGGCCACATTGCTTCACAATGTCCCAACAAGAGAACAATGATTTTGCTTGAGGATTGAGGCATAAAGAGCGAATCTTCAAGTAGCTCAACTAGTGCTTCAAGTTAAGAAGAAGAAGAAGAACTTACACTTGTGGAATCCGTGGAGGTGATCTCTTAATGGTAAGGAAAATGTTGAGCAATCTTTGCCTAGACAAAAAAAAGACTCAAAGAGAAAATATTTTTCACACAAGATACTTAGTTGAAGACAAAATATGCTCACTTATAATTGATGGAGGCAGTTGCACCAATGTGGCTAGTACAAGGCTTGTAGAAAAATTACACTTGCCAACCATAAATCATACAAGGCCATACAAGATCCAATGGCTTAGTGAGAGTGGAAAAGTGGTGGTAAATTCTCAAGTGCTCATTCCTTTTTCTATTAATTCTTATAATGCTGAAGTTCTTTGTGATATTGTACCTATGGAGGATGGACATATTCTTGGAAGGCCTTGCCAATATGATAGAAAAGTTATACAGAATGGCATGGAGAACACTTTTGAGTTTGAGCATTTAGGCAAGAAAATTATTTTGAGGCCTTTGACTCCTAGACAAGTGTGTGAAGATCAAGTGAGAATGAAAGAAAAGAGAATTCAAGAGCTGAAAAAAGTACTGCAGTTGATAGCACAAAAAAAAGGCAAGAATAGTGAGCTATCCAAGAGAAAAACTAGTGAGAAGAAAAGAAAAGTGAAAGAAAATAAGAAAAAAGAAATTCATGAGACTAAAGAGAGTTTGTTCTTGAGTGAAAAGGAAATCAAGAGCGTGTTATTAGAAAATAACCTCTTTATTATATGGTTCCTAACTCTCTTTGTTTACATGTTGAAAAAGAAGGAGAAATATTGCCCAAAGCTATGCAATCTCTTTTGGAGGAATATGAAGATGTTTTTCCAAAATAAATTCCTAATGACTTGCCTCCTTTAAAAGGCATAGAGCACCAAATTGATTTGATTCCAGGTTGTTCACTCCCTAATAGGCCAGCTGTAAGACTTCACCCATGGAAGCAAAAGAGATACAAACACAAGTGGAAAAGCTACTTGACAAAGGGTGGATCCGTGAGAGCATGAGTCCTTGTGCTATGCCAATTATTCTTGTACCTAAGAAGGAGAGAACAAGGAGAATGTGCACTGATTGTAGGGCAATAAATAACATCACTATAAGGCTCTCAAAGATGGCACACCTTATTCCTTGTCAGAACAATGATGATGCTTGTGAAGTAGCCAATCTCTTCTTCAAGGAAGTGGTGAGACTTCATGGATTGCCTAGAAGCATTGTGAGTGATAGAGACACAAAGTTCCTTAGCCATTTTTAGAAAAATTTATGGGGTAAGCTTGGTACAAAGCTCTTATTTTCATCAACTTGTCACCCACAAACGGATGGCTAAACCAAAGTGGTGAATAAGACATTAGGTCAACTCCTTCGATGCTACATCGAGGGTAATTTGAGGACCTGGGAAGAGTGTCTACCTCACATTGAGTTTGCTTATAATAGAATGGTTCACAAGACTACTTCCTTATCTCCTTTTTAAATTGTCTATGGCTTTAATCCTTTAACTCCTCTTGATTTATTGCCATTACCTAACACTTCTTCTATGATTAATCATGATGCTTTGTCTAAAGCTTCTTATGTTAGGAAATTGCATGAACAAGTGAAGGCCCAGTGGAGCGGAAGATGGAATAATATGCTAAACAAGCCAATAAGCACAAGAAGCAAGTAATCTTTAATGAAGGAGATTTGGTTTAGTTTCACTTGAGGAAGGATAGATTTGAAAAAGATAGGAATACTTCAATACATCCAAGAGGGGGGTGAATTGGTTGAACCTTGGCATTTAAAAATTTTGTAATCAGAGTTTCCACAGGATCTTTATCACTTTTAAAAATTGTTTTGAAACCAAGAATCTTATATTCAATCAAATTCCTCTATCAAGAAAATCAATAGACAACTGAAATCTTTCTGTGCAAATAATTTGATTCACAAACCAAAGCAATAAGGAGATGAAGATAATAGAATAAAGATTAGCCACAATTTTATACTGGTTCACTTCAAACACTATGAAGCTACATCCAATTCTTCCACTCAACACTAGAATGGAGTTCCACTATTGCAAATTAATATTCTTACAAGATATTACAAGCCTCTCTTTATCAACCCTAGATAAAGTTCAGAGATCTAAAACACTATTAGATCCTTAAAGACCAACCCCACTGAGAACACTACTCAGCAACCCCTAGAGAAACACTATCTCTAGTTATCATGCAAGAAACTCATTTACAATAAGCCAATCTTTACAAAAATTGAATAACAGAAATATAACTTCAAAGTTTAAGGAAAGAAGTCACTTGATGATCCAATGATTGATGTACATATGAATGATTAAATCAGGTTGAAAGTTGGATGCAAATTCAGAACATTACTTCCTTAAAGCTTTGAAAAGAAACTTCTTGCTTTTTACATCAATTAACAACTCATGAATGTTTTGTGAAAGCAAGAACCTTATGAACCTAGAGAATCACTAAAGAATGTTTGGAAAGCCTTTTAATGCTCAGAAATACGAATTGGTCAAGTTAGAAAAACAGCTGAGCAAAGGTTCTATTTATAACAAACTTTTTTAACCGTTGGTAATCGATTAAATACGCTCCTGTAATCGATTATTTTGCTTATGTAATCGATTAATTCAAGATTGTAATCAATTAATGTGTCACAGATTCTGAGAAATCTGTCTATGAAGTCATGTGGGTCTTCAAAGTCCTCTCCTCCAAATTGACTGCGTTCCACCAAAGCTATTAATGAAGGGTTGATGTCAAAGTGGTTAGCTTGTATGGTAGGTCGCACAATACTGGAGTTAGGTCTAGTGAACATTGGGGCCAGAATATCCCCCATAAGTTCATCTTCTGGTCTTGGCTGGTTGTTTCTTGCCTCAGCCATATTTTCTTCTAATTCTGAGTCTGATTCTGGAAGTGAATCAAAATCAGAATTTTCTGCTTCTCTTCTTCTTTGGCTAGCTAGTCTCCTTCGGATTATTCTTTCTATTTCTGGATCGAACTGTAAATCCTCAGAATTGGCTATACCTCGCATAAAACTTAGAGAAGTGATTAGTAACAAAAATTTCAATCACAAAGATTAAGAATACTATAAAAATCTGTTAACCAGTCCCCGGCAACGACGCCAAAAACTTGTAGCGTGATTACGGCAAGTGCACCGATCGTTTACAAGTAATAAAGTTAGGTAAGTAGAGTATCGTTCTCCACAGGGATTGGGGTGATTTTCACAGCCATGTTAACAAATATGATTGAAATAGAAAACTCAAAATACGCAGAAAAGTGTTGTTGATTGAGGTGGTTGATGGTGTAATTAAAAGACAAGAATTAGAGAAATATGCAGTGAATTGCTTTAGAAAAATTACCAATGGACGAGTAATTGTGGTCAGGCACAATCCCTTCTGATTCCCCCTCTTTTACTTGACTGGTTTGTTAAGTTAATGTATACATATGATAAATCTCTTCTTTATTCGTGAAACCTAGATAACTAGCGAAT
>PYAF01001896.1:32685-58041 GCA_007407185.1 Glycine tomentella
TTTTTTTTTTTTTTTTTTTTTTTTTTTTTTTTTTTGTTTTTTTTTTTTTTTTTTTTTTTTTTTTTTTTTTTTTTTTTTTTTTTTTTTTTTTTTTTTATGCTCTTGTTAATTAATTTTAGGTCTGTAATTTAGTCTTGTGATTTCATCAGGATATAGATATGAATAACAGAAAGGTTAAAGTGCACCGTGGAGAAGGCATTTTTGACTATTCTAAATGGAAGGATTTGAAAGTTGGAGACCTAGTAAAGGTTGGGAAGGATGAATTTTTCCCTGCCGATCTCATCTTACTTTCATCAAGCTATGACGATGCAATTTGCTATGTTGAGACCATGAATCTTGATGGAGAAACAAATCTAAAAGTTAAACATCACTTGAAGAAACTTCAAAGCTGCAAGAAGATTTAAGCTTTCAAAATTTCAAGGCTATCATCAAATGTGAAGATCCAAATGCAAATTTGTACTCGTTTGTAGGCAGTTTGGAGCTTGAAGATCAATTGTACCCTCTTTCACCTCAGCATCTACTGCTTAGGGACTCAAAGCTAAGGAACACCGAGTTTATCTACAGTGTGGTAATCTTTACAGGCCATGATACAAAGGTTATGCAGAACTCAACAGAACCTCCATCCAAGAGAAGCACAGTTGAGAAACGGATGGATAAGATCATCTACTTTCTGTTCTTGGTCTTACTTTTAATTTCTTTTATTGGTTCAGTTTTCTTCGAGATTGCAACCAGGGAGGACCTTGAAAATGGAGTTATGAAGCGATGGTACCTCAGACCAGATGACACCACAATTTACTTTGATCCAAAGAAAGCACCAGTCGCAGCAATGCTGCACTTCCTGACTGCACTTATGTTGTATAGTTACTTGATTCCAATTTCATTGTACGTTTCCATTGAAGTCGTGAAAGTTCTTCAAAGCATTTTCATCAACCAGGATTTGCACATGTATTATGAGGAAACTGACAGGCCAGCACGTGCTCGTAACTCAAATTTGAATGAAGAACTTGGCCAAGTTGATACTAAACTTTCAGATAAAACAGGAACTTTGACTTGCAATTCTATGGAATTCATCAAGTGTTCTATTGCTGGGATTGACTATGGCCAAGGAGTTACAGAAGTTGAGAGAGCTCTAGCCAGGAGAAAAGGGGTACCTAGAGATCAAGAGTTGACAGAAGACGGCAGTGTTCCAAAGTCATCCATTAAAGGCTTTAACTTTATGGATGAAAGAATCATGAATGGAAATTGGATCAATGAACCTCACGCCAATGTAATCCAGAAATTTCTGCGGTTGTTGGCAGTATGCCATACTGCGATACCTGAAGTCGATGATGAAATTGGTAAAGTTTCATATGAAGCTGAGTCACCTGACGAGGCAGCTTTTGTGGTTGCAGCCAGAGAACTTGGGTTTGAGTTTTATGAAAGGACACAGACAAATATTTCACTGCGTGAGTTCAATCCTAGATCAGGCAAGACAACTGAAAGGTGAGATTTTTGTTCTTGTATGTGTAAGCTTGATTTTCTATATCTTACATTTATCTGCAATATGAAACTTGAAGAGTTGGTTATGCATAAAACAAGAATATAATTTCACTTTTGCAGGTCGTACAAACTTTTGAATATATTAGAGTTTAGTAGTACAAGAAACCGGATGTCTGTAATTGTAAGAGATGAGGAGGGGAAACTGCTACTATTTAGCAAAGGAGCAGACAGGTTTGTAATCTTGTTCATTACTTCTAAATCCTAGACACTTTTCCAAGGAGAAGTTCAAACTTGATATATTGTTAGTTGATTACCGACTTTTTGAAACAAAGCATTACCTACATTCTTTTGTAATTGTGAATATAGTGCATGCCTATCTTAAATACACTATGTGAGTATCATTTCCATTCTGTTTCAGATGTTCAAAGTATTAAATTTCTTTTGTTTGTGGCTTTTACTATCAGTGTCATGTTTGAACGACTTGCAAGGAATGGAAGGGAGTTTGAAGAGAAGACTAAGCAGCACATTGAAGAATATGCTGATGCTGGTTTGAGGACCTTGATACTTGCGTATCGTGAACTTGATGAAGAAGCGTACAATCTATTCAATGAAGAGTTTACGGAGGCCAAGAACTTGGTGAGTGCAGATCGGGAACAAATTGTGGAGGAAATATCAGAAAAGATTGAGAAGGATTTAATTCTTCTTGGTGTTACTGCAGTTGAAGATAAACTTCAAAACGGGGTATGTTAATATTTCTCTTTCAGACATAAGAGGGAAGCAATGGCCCACTTTCTTTTCTTTCAACGTCACAGTGAAACTGCCTGAGTATTCAATAGAGTAGTTGACTAGTGGTTTTTCAATTTTTCAAGTTAATATGTGTGTACTTCGACATTAGCCATTTTCTATTTTGTCATAAGTCATAACAACTTGTAAGTGTTCTTTATGTTGTCTTATGAGTCTGTTTGTGTCATAGGTTCCTGAGTGCATTGACAAGCTAGCGCAGGCAGGAATTAAGCTATGGGTTCTGACTGGTGATAAAATGGAGACAGCAATCAATATTGGGTAAGTTCAAAGTATTTCAATAGAATTTGACATCCTTTGAAATTATAACACGACATCATTGATTGAATAATTTCTCTGTGACTGCAGGTTTGCTTGTAGTTTACTCAGACCAGGAATGAAGCAAATTATAATTAATTCAGACACTACAGAAACCAAATCACTGGAGAAAATGGAGGACAAGTCTGTTGCTGCAGTGGTAAATCCTAACTCATATGATATGATTAAAAGAACAAAACATGTAACAGTTCTATCTCATACGCTGTACATTTAAATCAAGGCACATGCATGAGAAAGTCCTTTAAAATATTTTTCATTTCAAGACACTATACTTTTGTGATCTGTACTGTAATGGAGCACAAAGGCATATCACCATACAATAAATTAGTCTTTTAACCATTGAACATCAGGGTTTTAGATGTATGATTTTGATGGAAGCTTTATGATTCTTTAGGCAATTAAGGCAAGTGTTATTCATCAATTAGTGAAAGGAAAGCACTTGTAAGTTTTTCATGTACTTTATAGTCTTTGCATTAGCCCTTATCATTGATGGGAAGTCTCTCACTTATGCACTAGAAGATGATGTAAAGGACCTATTTCTTGAACTTGCTGTTGGCTGCGCATCTGTCATATGCTGTCGTTCATCTCCCAAACAGAAAGCACTTGTAAGTTTTTCATGTACTTTATAGTCTTTGCAGTTGCTCTTCATTTATTTACTTTAAAAGAAACAACAGATACTTTTTTTTTTATTTTGTTTTGAAGTTTATTATTGGCCAATGTGGCAAAGAGTCATTTACTTCAAAATTCTTACTTGAAGTTTTCTATGCTAATAAGGGTCAATGCTTGTCTCCTCTTATGGTCAGTCAGTTAAGGTACTTCTTCTATTATAATACTGCAGGTTACTAGACTAGTAAAGATTAAAACTGGTAGTACAACTCTTGCAATTGGTGATGGAGCAAATGATGTTGGAATGCTTCAAGAAGCAGACATTGGGATTGGTATCAGTGGTGTTGAAGGAATGCAGGTAAGTCTGAAATGTCCTTCTTGCAACAAATTTTCTTTTGGTTTACCTTCCGATAGTCACTACTCACGACCCATAATTTTTGTTTTTGTTCTTTTTAAATCTTGAATTCTCATTTCTACTTCACATCTATAAATTTTTCAGGCAGTTATGTCCAGTGATATTGCCATTGCCCAATTTCAGTTTCTAGAGCGTTTACTACTTGTGCATGGACATTGGTGTTACAGAAGAATCTCATCAATGGTAACGAACTTGTCTTTAAAAACATTACATTAGAGCATGTGCTACTCCATTTAATATATATTTACACAGAAGCTGTCCTTATTTCAATGCTTAATTCAGTTACAAGAAATCTCGCATTGGCATCAGCACTTCAAACATAGGTTCTTTGGTTGGAATGAATATTTTGTGAAGCATAAGTGTTGAATGGTACACAGCTTTATAAACAACCCTGTCGGTATCTAGACAAATATTTGGCGGTGACAATTACCTAAGCTTAACCAGGATTATTCTTCTCTCCTTCAATTAATAGATATATATTAACTACATTTGGCAGATCTGCTACTTCTTTTACAAGAATATTGCCTTCGGCTTCACCCTCTTCTTCTACGAGATCTATGCCTCGTTCTCGGGGCAAGCTGCATACAATGATTGGTACCTGTCACTATATAACGTATTCTTCACTTCCCTTCCTGTAATTGCCTTGGGAGTGTTTGACCAGGATGTCTCTGCTAGACTATGCCTCAAGGTATCTCTTTATATTCAATTTCTCTTTAATGCCACTCTGAATCTGTTTGATGAAATTTGTTTCCTTATATACATAAAACACCTGACATCTTACTTTATGAATTCATTTTGCAGTTTCCATTATTATATCAAGAAGGTGTACAAAATGTCCTATTCAGCTGGAAACGGATCCTCGGCTGGGCTTTCAACGGAGTCTTGAGTGCTACCATAATATTCTTCTTCTGCATCAACGCAATGGAGAATCAAGCATTCCGTAAAGCCGGGGAAGTTGCTGATCTTGAAGTTCTTGGTGCCACCATGTACACATGTGTTGTGTGGGTGGTGAATTCCCAAATGGCATTATCCATCAGTTACTTCACTTACATACAACATTTATTCATATGGGGTGGCATTCTTTTCTGGTACATATTCCTCTTAGTGTATGGAACCATGGACCCCTCTCTATCAACCACTGCCTATAAGGTCTTGATTGAAGCTTGTGCCCCAGCACCATCTTACTGGCTCATCACTTTGCTTGTGCTTGTTGCTTCACTCCTTCCATACTTCGCCTATGCTTCAATCCAAATGCGGTTCTTCCCCCCTTTCCATCAAATGACACAGTGGATACGAAATGATGGGCAAACAACTGATCCAGAATACGTTAATATTGTGAGACAAAGATCAATAAGACACACGACAGTTGGGTTCACGGCTCGGTTTGAAGCATCACATAGTTCGGGAGCATCCAGGAGTTTTCAAGTCTGAAAACAACGTTAGCAAGCAACGTGTTTTTATGTTTCTTTGTTGTATTTAAAATTCTTTGGTCTGAACATAGGCGTAAATTTGGTATAGGTAATCAATCACATACATTGGATTGTATATATTTAAGGTAGAGATGGCTTATGTAGTTGACAAGAAATGCCAAGAGGTGCTCTTTGACAAAGGTAAACAAGTAATCAGTGCCCGGAACATCTGTTCAAAAGATAATGAAAAAATTGGCTGCTTCTATACCTGATAAAAAAGTTATATTATAGACAATAGTGGATTATTACATGAACTGTCGTAGGAATTTGTCTTGCGTAGAAATTTGAACAACGACATTAATAACTTTATAACTTTAAAAAGTAATAATTTTCATAATAATAAGTGTGGTCTTGACATAGGCAGTGATGTAGATTTACAACTCAAAGCAAAAAACAATAAATCAATTTTCGTGGTTTTGTCACAAGGCTTAACACTGTTTTGAACATGCATTAAAAATGGCTTCCAAACTATTTTATCCCAACACATTGTATTTTGAAAATAAGATTTCGAAACCCTAAATATTTAGGCAAATTTGTTTTGCGGCCTGGAAAAATTCTTCCTCTGAAACTTGAAAATCCTCCACCTCCAATGGTCCACAAGAGAAAAAGAAGAGTAACCGTAACAGCTCGCTGAAATAAGAATATATTTTCTGGCCCACACAGAAAAAAAAATTGAGTAAAGCAGTTTTATACTTTCATCAATGTTTGAAAGGATATATTACTGGAGATGAATTGTAAGTAAAAAAATAAACCAAATATCAATATTTGATTCCATTGTTTCATTTCTTACTCAACGCAAGATCATTCCCCTCAAATTCTTGTGACCAAAATATATCCCCAACAGCCCTCTACACAAATGCTACGACACAACCCCAAAACAGAAAATTAGAGAAGAATAAAATAATTAATCTACATGTTAGTGAAGGAATCCTTCCTCTCCTTTTTGTGTGAAGTCAATAAAGCACAACATCAATGACAGAAACATGTTCCAATGCGCAAAATCGTGGTTTACAATGAGGAACCTCTCTGCTGGTCACAACAATGCAAGGCCTAAGAAGTCAGAGGCTGCTGACCTACCCATCACAGTGGCAAATTCATTGAAACTAATCACTCCATCACCATCTGTGTCAGCCTCTGTGATCAACTCTGTGAGCTCTCTATATGTAAGGGGTTGACCCATTTTTGCCATTGCCCCTGCTAACTCCGCAGCTGTTATGTAACCATTCCCATCACGGTCAAAACACTTGAACACACCAAATAGCATTTCTTGGTTCAACAAAATCTCTGCACTTATGTCATGCAATATTGCATCCACCAACTCATCAAACTCCACAAAACCATTGCCATTTGAGTCCATGTTGGCTAACAAGGCATGGATTTCGTTCCCTAAGGCTTTGTTTGGGAGTTAGGAGGGGAAGGAAAGGAAAAAGATTCAAGGGAAAGGGAGGGGAAAGAAAGGGAGGAAAATGAGAAAAGTTCCTTCCTCCTTGTTTGGGAGTTAAAAATATATTAAAACAGGGAAATTGAGATTCAATAAAATGTTAAATATGAAAATTATATAATTTAAATGTAAAAATATATTAAAAATATATTTTAATATATTTTGGAATTTATAGTTGGAGTAAAATAGTAATTTTAATTACTTTTCCTTCTAAAAATCCCCCAAATTGGGAGAACAACAATTTTTAGGCTTTGGTGGATTTTGGAGGAGTTTTAAAAATCCTCAAATCCTTTCCTTCAAAAATTAAAACTCTCAAACAAGGAGATGACACCATCTAAACCTTTCCCTTCCGTCCCTTCCCCTCCAAAATCCCTCTCCCAAACAAAGCCTAAGGGATTCAACCCCAACGACCGAAGGAGCGCAGCGAATTCCAAAATCGTTAGGCTGCCATCCGAATCCATGTCAAATGTTGCAAAAATTTCCCTTAATTGATTGAGTTGATTCACCTGAAGCTTTGACATCTTGTTCTCAATGTAATCAACAAAACAACAATGCAAGAGGGACGTGCAATACATGAATACAATGCGTCCCACGAACAAACCAAGATATTTGGATTGACACGAATCCAAAACTACGACAAACAGACATGAATTTGATTTGTTGTACTAAACAAAAATAATAAATTTCAACGCGCTAACAGAATTGTGGAGATGTTATGAAGGGACAAAAGACAGAGGTTCTTATTTTAGTATCATGGGATCAAGTGTCCTTGGTTTGTTTCGGTAAGAGGTTACGTTTTATTTTACTTTCTTTGTTTTAGGAGACAGACTAGGAAGGGAGAGCGCATAGTTGGCTTCACGTAACGATGGAACAGGCTTAGATTGTATTACCTATGATGACGTTTCCTAAGCTTCATTCCCATGTCAATATATGCCTACTAGGACTATTGACCGTTAATGTCATCATACATTCGCATTGATGCTATTTTTGTCTTGGAGTTCTTACAATTTTAGCACCATTCACGATTTCAGAAGTGTAACAATGTTAGGCATTGTACCTTTCTTTTTTATACGAATCCTTAATTGTTTTCAAATGTAATTTTTTTCTCAATATATTTTTTTATTTGAAGAAGGGCATAAGGCTCACAAAAAAATAACTACACAATCTAGGATGAGGAACATGCTCTAATATATTTTTTACATACATACTAAAGCTATCTTTCATTGAAGACAATCCAGTTCGAGTCAGATCACTAGGGGCAACAATACAAAACTGTTCTTTAATTTCAAGTATATTGCAGACCAATACTTCAGTTGAGTTAAGCTGAAAAAATCAATGTCAATTCATCCAAAGGCTCAATGGTTTACATTGTTCAACTCTTTGACAATATGAAAAAAGAACCAAAAAATGTGCCCCTTTTCTCTATGTGTCCAAGGGATGGAATGGCAAAGACGTTTGGTGTCCCCACTAATAGGTGAAAACAATATGAAAATTCGTAATGTAATAATTTGCCTTAGTTTCAAAAGACCTACCAGCTATTTATAATAAACTGTTGTAACTGAATGTAATCGATTAAATCGTCAATGTAATCGATTAAAACCACCAATGTAATCGATTAAGAACAAATTCAATCGATTAAAATGTTCTTCAGCTTTCTGAAAAGATATATGAGCAAAGTAATCGATTAAATCACTATGTAATTGATAACACTAAAAGTCTTGTTTTCCAAAACGCGCCAAGTAATCGATTACGATTAGATGGTAATCGATTAACACAGGAATAACCTATTCTGTGTTTTGTACTATGTAATCGATTATTATTACCTTGTAATTGATTAATTAGTTCTTCATGGCTTAAGTAATAGATTACCAAATTCTGATAATCGATTAAGTCAGTGCAAACAGTAGTTTTTCCAAAACTTAACCATGAGTACTTGGCTTCTTTATGCAAACATGAAAACCTTAAGTTTTTTCACAAGACATGTGACTTGATAAAAAAAAAAACTATGTATGCATGCCAATGAATGATGTTTATGCAATGCAAAGGATCATAGGATGAAACTCTTGACCAACTAACAAATTACATATGCCTTCAATTGAATGATATGTAAAAAGCTAAAACTTATCTAAGTTAAAGAGCCTCTTCATCTTGATCCTCTTCAAGCTCCCCCTGTGTCTAACAATAAGGGCTTCACAGTTCACAATGAATAGTCAAAAATGTTTGTTTTTATCTTATGTCTTTCTTGGCATTTCCTTTGGTGCCTTCTGGAGCAGGTATTGAAGCCCTTTGTGATGTGGCCCAATAGGATGCTTACATCTAGTTTGGGTAGCCACATCATTTACTGGTATCTCTCTCATTGTGATTCAAGTTGTTCTAAGTAGTCTTTATTCAATTTAGTTAAATCTTTTTTCTTTTTTAACTATTCAATTTAGGGTGTTTCTTTCCCTAATTTCCATGCATGTGCTACAACACGTGGGTTATGTAGACTGCAAACTCAAATTACCAACAAGTGGGTTATCAGCCACAACCACGACACAAGGATTTCAATTTCACTATGTGATTTCATGCGCACTCTCTTGGCATCTCTTTTGAGTCTCTTGACTCTTTGCAAGTCTTCTAATAAATCCGTTCACACTCGACTGAGTCTATGCCAGTCTTCACTCTTTAGTTCTTTCACTCGATTCCCAAAATCGGAACCCTAGTTTCATCTCTGTCATGATGCCAATTCACGGAGGTAAATCTCAAAATCCCACATTTATTTATGGGTTATTTGTGAAATTTTCCAAAAATCAGCCTCTATTTTTTCTTTTTTTAAAAAAAAATTGAACTTATGGTTGTCTTTTTTCCATAATTTCCAGACTGGGTTCACCTTTCATTTTCTTTCCCTAATTGATCAAAGTTTTGCCACTAACTGTAGTAAGTTCCATTTTGTTTAGGGATGGCAAAATGGGTTTGGCCCGACGGTCCAGCCCATTTAGCCCACTAAAAAAGTGGGACTGGTTAGCATTGCTAGCCCACTTTACAAAGTGGACCAGCCTAGCTCACCTCATTTTTTTGGTGGGCTAGGACCAGCCCGACCCATTTATGGTGGATTAGTCCACTTTGCCATCCCTAGCTTAGATTAGGGATGGCAAAATAGGCTTGGCCTGGCAGGCCAGCCCATTTAGCCCACTAAAAAAAGTGGGGTGGACTAGCATTGCTAGCCCACTTTGCATAGTGGGCCAGCCCGGCCCACCACTTTTTTTTTGTAGGCTAGGGCCAGTCTAGCCCGTTTTTGGTGGACTGGTCCATTTTGTCATCCCTAAATTTGTTCACGCGTTCATTTTCTTTTTGTGCGTCTGTCATGTGCAAAATTTAAAATAACAACTTAAACATATATTTCATTCATGTCTCCTCCACCAATGGTTAATTTTCGATTTTTTTTACCCAACTAACCCTTTTAATATTTTTATCTACCAAACTATCGCTCCCCCCCAAATTATTAACATAAATATCTCCTTTTACTATTGATAGTGTGAATTTGGACTTCTTAGTCCCAAATTCACACCTTGTTTTGTTTTTATTTTTATTTTTTGGAGATTTCCATTTAGAATTTAGGACTCCCAAACCCAAAATCTAAATGGTTTTTTCATTTTGATTATTTTATTTTGTAATTTTTTAATTAGTAATATATATAATTATTATATTTCAATAATATAATTAATTATTATAATTTTTAATATATTGTAACTAATTGTAAGAATAACTATTCCTAGGGGGTGACTTTTACATATTTTTTAAAAATATTTATGAAGTTTTATGGTTCAAAAAATAGTTAAGTTTGATAGTTTTCATCTAAATGAATCTGATGGTATACGTTTCACATCTTGACTCGGTTTAAAAAAGTTTGAAATAGGTGTCTAAAAACACAAAAAATCATTTTTTGCACTTGAATAATTTCCTAATGGTCTTTTTTTGAATATTTTTGCTTATAAATGAGGTCATTTGATACGAACAATGCATCAAATAATGAATCATGTGCATTGTTTTGCTTATGAAATGATGTTATTTTGTACGAACAATCATTCACTCCCACTATTTTCATGTTGATGAATTCAATGGTACCAATTTTATTGTTCTATAATAAAAAAAATTACACATGAAATTCCTAAAACAAACATAATCAGGACCATACAAAACAAACATTAACGGGAAAACTATTGCTCGAACATATTGTTGGAGCATTATTTATCACACTGGTGACATGCTGCACACATGAAATACATATTTCTTAAACACCTATGCAACATATTAAAAACACACGAGCATACAATGCAAATTTGTGAATACAAAATTTATTGCTAACTTGAAATGCAAAAACATTACCTTGACAATATTGTGCAGTGTAATATTCAAATAACATTTGAAGTAAGGAGGAAAGGAACAAAAAAAACTGCCTGTAGAGTGTACAATTCAGTTCAATAAAAAATTAACTCTATGCGACACAAAAAGAAAGAAACTAACAAGAGTAAGAAAGTTACCTCTCGTAGAACTAAGGCAAAATCAACAACTGTATATTGGCCAAAATCTTCAACTTGTATGATTGTCCGTCTGTAGGATCCTAAAATTAAAACCCTTGAAAATGAATATCCCAAAAATAACAATGTAATCGTTAGAGACCGAATTAAGCTTGACTACCTTGAGCATAACTCTCATGTTGCCAAAGCTGTTAAGGGTACAAGTTTTGACAATGACGACTGATAAAGGTACACGATAGTATAATCAATTGGAACCTAATGATGTTCTGTGAGGTTTGTCATTAGCATTTAAATGAAATATGTTGTCAAGCATTTTCTTCCATTTCTATCTTGGTCATAATGTATAGTAATTTCATGTTTAATTGCTAATCACATTCTATATAAGTACCCAAAAAAATCTAAAATAAATGAAAATAATATGTAAATATTCGAAGAACACTGCAAAAAATTATATAAACACATTTATGATTTTTTTTCATGATTTTTGTTGGACTATTGGCAAGCGTACCAATGTCGTCGCAGGTTACAAAATTTATAAGAAATCATCTCCACAGGGACTTGAGTTACTCAGTTATTTTAAATAAAATAAATAGTTTAATAGTTATGTACAACAAACATTAATCGAGATTTCATGTGTTTGTGAAAATAATGGAAAATACGGATTTAAAGAAATAACGAGAATAAAGGATTTAGTGTGTCAAAATTATGGAAAATTACGGAAACAAGTAAAGCAAGTTAATTAATTCAAGAAAAGTGTAGGATTGGACTTCATCGTTCATACCCTCAGTATCCAATTAGCAGTATCATGTATAAATCATTTTCTAACATTATTGATACACACATTAAATCACCCCAAATCGATCCCTCGCATTTGAGAATCCTAAGGATATTTAATAAATATCGATTCCTCGCACATGAAATAAATATCTCAGCATTATAATCATAATATCGTATTGTTTGCAATCAACATGTTATGCTCTATTACTAGAAACGTAACGTAAAGAGTAAAATCATTAAATTCAAATCTTAAAAGCATTTTCCAGTCAAACTTAGAATCCAATTTTATGAAACTAGTGATCAAGTAGAATCAAGCATTAAGAACAGAATGAAATCACCAAAAATGAGTAGAAAAAATTCATCATATATCAAATATCAAAAGAGATACATAAGGGTACGAAGATTACATCCAATCCTTTGGAGAAACTAGCTGATCATTGTGTAGAGCACAAGATCAACTAAAAACATGATGAAGGAAGCGATCCCCGATCCTTTTCGGCAGAGTTTCCTGATCAATTCCTCTCTTTTATCACCTTTCTACATCTCCTTGTTGCTGGTTTCATTCATGGTGACTTTCTCTCCTTCCTTGCATGGCTTTTTATAGGAAAATGTGGAGAAGGTCAGGTGAACTCGCCCAAGCGAGCTGAAACTTAATGTTGAAGAAAGGCTAACTCGCTCAGGCGAGTGATTTACTCGCCTAGGCGAATTGTGGCTTAGCTTTAAAGAAAGGTTAACTCGCCCAGGCGAGCTAATTGCTAGCCTGGGCGAATTTGGCTTCCAAAAAATTCTTCTTTTGACCTTTTTGCCCTCTTCTCTTATCTTGGTTGTTTTAGATGCCACGAATACACTTGATACCTATCGAAACATCGAAATTGAGTGGATGAATCTTCCAAAATGTGAACAATAACATTTATATATGTACAAAATATAAAACAACTAGGATTAGGGAAAGTTTATAAGAGAATTTACTGAAATCAAAAGATAAGTGTCAGCATTATAATCTTGAAAATAATTAAAATATGACACTTATCAACTACCCACAACCTAGAATCTTGCTTGTCCTCAAGCAATGTAAAGAAATAAAACTACGAATACTAGAAGTATAAAAATTACATAAAATACTTCAATATTTCTATATCAGAATTTATGAATATGCTTTGTAAAGAATCAACTTTTAATATGATCATAACAACATTTTCAAATAATCAACAATGAGAAATGAAATCACAAAAGGATGGAATTCACAAAACCAAATGAGATTAAGATCAATTCACATTTCATTTCTAAAGAACATAAGAGAAAACACTTGATTGATTCAAACAGTGAAAAATTTCTCAAAGGTGTTTAATTCTCCCATAGGTAAGTGTTTCTTCTTATGTCATAGATCAATTTTACTGTTCATTTCCCATCAAATCAAAGATAAGTACATAATTATCATGGATCATTAGGACTTTTAGGGTTGGGCCTGACTTTGAAGGAAATCTTGGTTTTTCTGGATATTCAAAGTTACCTTGAGAGTAGGAGAGCAAACAAAGATAAAACAATGCTATCATCACTTCCTATTTCTTTCTTTTTCTACCAAGTTTATCAATGTTTCCTATACCAACATCCCAATCACCCAACTTATAGAACTTATGACAATTCTATACAGTTTTTAGAAACATAATGTACATAATTCATATATTTATTTATTCACAAAGAACTTGTTTCCTTTTTCTTTTCTTCTTTTTCTTTTTCTTTCTTTTCTTTTCTATAGCTTTTTAATTCACATGAATAGCCACGTTTAAAACAAAGTATTTTTATCACTTTAGCCACCCAAATGATAGAAGTTTCCAACCATATCCCTTTTGCTCTCCTAACCTAAGGTAAGGTAGGAAATTCTTATCCTAGGTTAGTGTTCCAACAAAATCATAAGTGTTTTGACTCAAAAGGGCTAACAAATGGTAAATCATCATATATTGGGATAGTTTTTTGGCCAGTGGCTTAAAAATGTATAAGAAAGAAAGAAGGCCTAAATCATATTCATGCATCATATGTTATGGCAATTAGAAATTCATGCAAAATTAGTTATAGAACATATCAGTGAGGACACTCAATATAATTTGTAAGTTTCTAGCTCTTTTTGCTGTAAGTTTCTTTGCAGCCATCTGTAAAAAATCTTAAAACCAAACTGAAATTAGTATGACAAGTTATTTCTACTAAATATCAACATACTTTTTCAGTCTTCCCAACTATAACAACCTATAAGTCAAGTTTCCATTTATGGTTCAGCTTGCAATATATAACAATTTTCAATGTGCACCAAATTTCCAGCTTTCAATGTGTACCAAATTTTCAGCCTTCAATATGCACGCCTTCAATAAATAATTCATGTGTTATATAGCTACAACAATTCAGCCAATCTAAAACATGCTACTCCAAGGTTTAGTTCAAACAATATAAGTCTTTTTGAAGAACCACTTAGTTGCTTTAGACTTTAAGAAAAATTTTGACCATTTCAAGATTGGTTTATAGTCATGCAAACAAGTCTAATTCAACAAATTAATTTGGCTTATCATTTGAACAAACTGTCTAACAGATTTAAGGAGTATCATTCGTGCATGATTTTAAGGAATAAAAAACATGGCTAGTCATTGAGGTATTTCATCAAATAGTTTATGTGCACATGAATTGGTATGTGTAATTGAAGGAGGATGTACAAAGAAGCTATACAAAATTCAGAGCACAACATTTAGAAGAAGAAACATTACAGACCAATCACATATTTGAGCAGCACAGATCAATTCGTGACTAACTATATTGAAGTTTATAGAAAAAGAACAAAACTACAACTAACACAATCATAATTTACAAGAAAGCTAAATGGAATTATGAAACTTTCATGAATGATTTCAAGTGGTGTGGGAAACTTACGTGAATGTCTGGAAATGGGAGATGGCCTGGGTGAATTTGGAGAAGATGAGGTTACAAGATGTTTGAAAATGGGAAATCAACAAAATGGATGAAGTTTTGAAATAGGATGAAATCTTATTTCACTCCTCTATTTTATTTTTTTGCTGCAGACATGCATTCGCCCAGGTGAGTGTTTTACTTGCCCAGGCGACCCCCTCTTTTTTTTCTTTTTTGAGTAGAAAAATTTAATATTAATAAATTATAAAAATTGTAGTTTAACACTAATTTATAGTCATGTTTAACTATAATTAATCTATAACTCAAAACATATAATTATAAGTATAATGTTTCAATAAAAATTAAATATTAAGTAAAGCAATATTAATGTACCATACAAGATATAAAACACAAATATCATAAAAGAAAGGTTTAGAATATACTAGGTTGCCTCCTAGTAGCGCTTCTTTAACATCATTTTAGCTGGACGTCCTTGTTGTAGCTCAAACTTCCTGCAATTGGACCACATTGGTGAGTCTCTCAACATCACCACCCAAGTAGTGTTTGATTCGGCTACCATTTACAGTCCATGTCCTCTTTGTGGCTGGATCTTCTAGTATTACATCTCCATGTGGCATGACTTCATTGATGATGAATGGTCCCGACCACTTAGATTTCAGCTTACCTGGAAACAATCTCAATCTAGAATTAAATAAAAAAAAAAAAAAAACTTGTTGACTAGACTAAAAATTCTTTTTCAAAAGCTTTTTATCATGATAAATTTTAACTTGTTGCTTATAAAGCTTAGAATTTTCATAAGCTTGAAACCTTAATTCCTCCAATTCATGGAGTTAGAGCTTCCTATGCTCACTAGCTACATTCAGATCAAAATTCAGAAATTTTAATGCCCAGTAAGTTGTGTTCTAACTCAACAGGTAAATGACAAGATTTGTCATAGACCAATTGGAAGGGAGTGAGTCTTGTTGGAGCTTTATATGTTGTTCTGTATGTCCACAAAGCTTCATCTAACTTTTGAGACGAATCCTTCCTTAATTGAGCAATTGTTTTCTCTGAGATTTTCTTGATTTCCCTGTTAGAAACTTCAGCTTGCCCATTGGTTTAAGGATGATAAGGTGAGGCTACCTTGTGTCTAACACTATAGTGTTGGAGAACTTTCTTGAGTTGGACATTACAGAAATGAGATCCTCCATCACTTATCAACATCTTTGGTGTACCAAATCTTGAAAAGACATTTTTCTTTAGGAAGCGAATGACGGTCTTTGCATTTGTATATTGTACAGCTATTGCTTCCACCCATTTGCTTACATAATCCACAACCCATAAATGTATTCATTTGAGTAGGATGATGGAAATTGACCAATGAAATCTATCCCCCAACAGTCAAAAGCTTCAACCTCCAAAATATTTTGCAGTGACATTTCATTTCTTCTGGAGATTCCACCTGTTCTTTGACATTTATCACACTTTTAAACATATTCATATGCATCTTTACACAGCGTAGGCCAATAGAAATCAGATTGGAGGACCTTGACAACAATCCTCTCTCCATTGTAATGGCCTCCATAAGGTGAACTATGGCAATGCCACAATATGCTTCTTGCCTTCCCCTGAGTTACACATCTTCTGAGGAGATTATCTACTCCAATTTTAAAGAGGTAAGGATCATCCCACACAAAGTATTTAGCGTCCATGAAAAACTTCTTTCTCTGGTGCCAAGTGTAATCATCAGGAATTGTCCCGGCTGCTTTGAAGTTTGCCATCTCAGCAAACCATGGCCTTTCTGAAATATTGAATAGCTTTTCATCAGGGAATTCCTCTCGAATTTTAGGACCTTGTGTGGTTACCTCATCACTGGTAAATCTGGAAAGATGATTAGCTACATGATTCTCGCTCCCCTTTTTATCCTTGATTTCTAAATCAAATTCCTGCAAAAGTAGAATCCAACGGATAAGTCTGGGTTTAGAATCACCTTTGACTAGAAAATATTTTATAGCAGTATGATCAATAAAAATCACAACCTTAGATCCTATCAAGTAAGATCTTATTTTTTCCAAAGCATACACTACCACAAGCAATTCTTTTTTAGTTGTTGCATAATTATTTGAGCTTCATTTAAAACTTTGCTTGCAAAATGTATAACATGGAAAACTTTATTTTTCCTTTGACCAAAAACTGCTCCTACAACATAATCACTTGCATCACAAATTATTTCAAAATCAAGTGTCTAATTTGGTGTTGTGACTATGGGTGCAGAAATCAGTTTTTGTTTCAAAGTATCAAAAGCTTTTAAACATAATTCATCAAAATGAAAGGAAACTTCTTTATTTAAGAGATTGCTCAAGGGTTTGTCAATCTTAGAGAAATCCTTGATGAAACACCTGTAGAATCCATCATGTCCTAAAAAGCTTCTAATGCCTTTGAATTTGTTGGTGGAGGCAATTTTTCAATGACGTCCACCTTGGCTTTGTCAACTTCAATGCCATGAATAGAGATCTTGTGACCCAATACAATACCTTCAGTTACCATAAAATGACATTTCTCCCAATTGAGCACAAGATTTGTTTCAATACATCACATTGTTTCAAAACAGTGTCAGAATTAGAGAGACATAAATCAAATGAAGAGCCAAAACAGAGAAATCATCCATAAATACTTCAATGCTTTTTTCAACAAGATCAGAAAAAATAGCAAGCATGCATCGCTGAAATGTAGTAGGTGCATTACAAAGACCAAAAGGCATTTTCCTGTAAGCAAACATACCGAAGGGACAAGTAAAAGTTGTTTTCTCTTGGTCTTCAGGATTAACATTGATTTGATTATATCCTGAATATCCATCAAGAAAACAGTAAAATTGATGACCTGCTAGTCTCTCCAATATTTGGTCCATGAAAGGTAATGAAAATGATCCTTTCTGGTGTCTTTATTGAGCTTCCTGTAAACAATACACCTTCTCCAACCCGTAACAGTACGAGTTGGAATAAATTCATTTTTATCATTTTTAATAACAGTTATACCATCTTTCTTGGGTACTACCTGTATAGGGCTTACCCACTGGCTATTTGAGATAGGATATATCATTCCAACATCCAGTAGCTTGACTACCTCTTTTCTTACAACTTCTTTCATGGTTGGATTGAGACGTCTCTATGGTTGAGCTACATGTTTATAATCTTCTTCATTAAAATTCTATGCATACAATAAGAAGGACTAATACTTGTTAGGTCTGATAAGCTCCAGCCAATGATTTCTTTGTTTTTCTACAAAACTTTAATCAATTTCTTTTCTTCCTCTTCAGAGAGATTTCCATTAATGATGATTGGTTTATGGAAATCACCTGTGAGAAAAACATATTTTAAATGTGAAGGTAATACCTTAGTTCCAACTTTGATTCCTCTTTTTGCTTATCTTCCTTTAATTCTTCAAAGAGAGATTGGTAATAAGGAATTTCTATGCAAGCATTCACCTGTTGAAGACAATTTGAACTCTCTTTATCTTCACATTCATTCCCATCTTTGAATGCTTTAGTCAGTGCTTTCTGTAAACCATCTTTTCTGTGAATCAATCTTTTAGAGTCAGAGATTACCTCATCCAGGACATCTATTCTAAAACACTCTCTTTTATCTATAGGATGCTTTATGGCTTCAAGGACATTAAATTGCACCCTCACAGTGAGTTTTCCTTCATCAACATCAATCAAAAACTTAGTAGTTTTCATAAAAGGTCTACCAAGAATCAATGGAACTTCACTGTCCTCATCCATATCCATCACTACAAAGTCGATTGGAAATAAGAATTTGTCAACTTACATTAATACATCTTCAATAATTCCATAAAGATGCTTAATAGTTCTGTCAGCTAGCTGCAAAGTCATCCTAGTTGGTCTGATTTCTACTTCTCCTATCCGCTTGACCATGGACAATGGAATGAGATTGATGCTTTCACCTAAACCAAGAAGTGCTTTTCCTACTGATAATCTCCCAATAGTCATAAGAATTGTGAAACTATCGGGATCTCTGGATTTCTCTGGAATAGTGATAATGACTGTCGAATTGCTACAAAACAAAAAAAAAAACTAAGATAATTCTGTAACACATGATTAACCGAGGTCGAATCAGAGATATAGTCCAAGTTGGTTCTTGACTTAATCCACTTATAAACAGTAGGGGGTTTATCAAACAGTTTGTAGGCAGTGAATAAAAATTGCAGAAACACAAACAAGAATTGAAGATTAATGCAGAAACTAACAAAATTAATAAAAGGTGTTATAAAACAGATTCAAGAATATCAATCCAATTCACCAAACCAAGCAATACAAATTATCATAGTTCTTATATAGTGATCATATCATGAAGGTTCATTCAATATCATTAGAAGCAGTTCAATCGAATTAACTCCTAAATCAATTGAAATTACAAATCAGATTGAAATATCATCCAAATAATCTATGATTAAAATTCAAAATTAGGAAATAAATCTATAATCTAATTCATTTTCAATCCTAAACATATTCATAATCATGAAAATCGAAAAGAGGATTGAAGAAGAAGATGAACATTCACATAGAAATTAGAATACCAAACCAGAATTCAAATTCTCCTTGCTTGGACTGGATCCTTAGATTGATTGATTATTTAGCCTTCCATGATTATCATCAATGTAAGAGCCACAAAATTTGTATGAGAAAAATAAAAGAACAGAGATGAAAGGAAGAAGAAAAATAAAGAACAATGAAGAACAGTTGAGGGGAAATGAGAGAAAAGGTTTTAATTCTGAAAACTTCTAAATGAAACTACAAATTTTGTTTGTGCTCAAAATAAAGTGTCTTTTTGCTAACTAGTTGCACTAAAATATAATGACTGAGTCAGTAGGAAAGGATGAGTCATGATTAGGCCCATCTAATTTAACTAATTACACCAATTCGCAGCCCAAAACTCGAGTGCAGTTGTTTTGACTTTCAAGCCTAACATGACCCTCAAAATGACAGAATTGGCCTTGGCTTATCTCTGACAAAATTGTAGATATTTTCCTTATCTTTTCAGGGACTATTCATATACGCCATTTGGAGTTCTGTAGAGCTCTCTAGGTCCTACACAAGGAAGATAGGTCAAGTAAGCAAAAAATCCAAAAATAAGCAACAATTATCAATTAAGCTCACTTGTTTGCCTAAGACAAAAACTGAGTTAGACTGAGGAAATAAAAGTCCAAGAGAAGTCAAATAAGCTAAGAAGAATAAAAAAATATTAAACTAAAAACACTTAATTAGAGGTACAGGTGATACTACCAACGCCCTCATCGTCTCTCAAACCAGGGACAAACCCGAACAAATATTGTCGATTTCATTGCGACAATGGCCACAATACCAAAGAGTGTTGGGCCTTGAAGGACAAAGTAGAAGAATTTTCCAAGCAGGGTACCTGTCCTAGTTTGTAAAAAGACCTGACAATGCCTCAGATGGAAACAGACCCAATGGTCAACGAGAAGATCAATACAGGAACCATGACAGGAACCGAGATGCTAATAGAATACCTGAAGATAGGGGAAAACAACGACAACAACAACATAAACAGGAGCGCCATCCTCCTCACCAATAAGAGAACGAGCCTGCCTAGCACATCCGAGGTGAAATCGACACCATCACAGGTAGATTCTCTTATGGAGGTTCATCCAGCCAGTCTCAAAAGAGACACCTACATGCCATATAAAACATCGATATAAACTATATTGATGCTCTCCCACCAAGGAGCCTCTGATGTATGGCTAAACCCATTAGCCATTAGTTCTCCCAAATCTACCTTGCAATGAAACCCAATCTTCAAGCAAACTTCAAGAACACTAGCATTCAACACTTTCATGAAATATGGGGCTGTTTAGAAGGTTTTGTTTTCAGCAATGGAGGATGGAAAAGGTAAGAGATGAAGATGGATGCACCATGGAGAAGCTCTCCAATAAGCCTAGGAAGAATCGCCACAATAGCTTGAAGTCATTGATAAGAAATAAGAGGTTCTTGCACAAGAACAAGAGAGAAACGCTCAACAAAAATTCTGATTTGCAAATTATGAACAAAGTTAGTTACAACAGTTTTTGGGACAACTTATATATGCACGAAAATACAAGCTAAATGCAAGGAAAATTACAATGAAATGAAGCTTGTAATGTACACTTAATGAAGACTAAATGCAACCTAAATGAAGCTTGTGTGCAAGCTTCCCTAAGGACTCTTGGCTGACCCAATTCGTGCCAAATAGTGCAGTATATTTAACTTTAAGTGCAGTTTTCAGCCTCTAAGTGCAGCCCACAAATTCACACACAAGTCCACTTACAAAGCTTTACACAAATGCACTAAAAGCCTTTTATTTCTACCACTTTTGCTTCTAACAAGTGCTGGAATTTATTGAATTAAATTGGACTTGAGACATCAAAATCTAGCCCTTGTCGTCCTTGAGTTGGTGTGCTTCTTCATGCTTGTCCAAGTTAGCTTGGATGTGGTCTTGAAGTGCTTGAGTCCTATCTCTTGTCATTGGTCCTCTAAAGCTCACCAAAGGAAGTGCTTCAAGCTCTCCTTCTAGATCTTTAGCTTGCCATGGACCTCCATCATCCCCTCCTTCTTGAAAAGAACTTGTCCTCAAGTTTGCTTCCTCACTTGTACCTATATCATACAAATAAAGATCACAAACGTTGAAGGTATTACTCACACCATACTCACTAGGCAATTCAAGTTTGTAATCATTGTTGTTGATCCTCTCTAAAATCTTGAAAGGTCCATCTCCTCTTTGTTGGAGCTTGGATTTCCTTTCATGAGGAAATCTATCATTCCTCAAATGAAGCCACACCAAATCTCTTTCATTAAAGATCACTTGCTTCTCTTATTGGCTTGCTTTGCATATTGTTCCATTTTCCTCTCCACATGTGCTTTCACTTGTTTATGCATTTTCCTAAAATAAGAAGCTTTAGACAAAGCATCATGATTAATCATAGAAGAAGTGTTAGGTAAAGGCAATAAATCAAGAGGAGTTAAAGGATTAAAGCCATAAACAATTTCAAAAGGAGATAAGGAAGTAGTCTTGTGAACTACTCTATTGTAAACAAATTCAATGTGAGATAGACAATCCTCCCAAGTTCTCAAATTACCCTTGATGTAGCATCTAAGAAGTTGACCCAAGGTCCTATTCACCACCTCAGTTTGGCCATCCTTTTGTGGGTGACAAGTTGATGAAAACAAGAGTTTTGTACCAAACTTACCCCCACAATGTCTTCCAAAAGTGGCTAAGGAACTTTGTATCTCTATCACTCACAATGCTTCTAGGCAATCCATGAAGTCTTACCACTTCCTTGAAGAAGAGATTTGCTACTTCACAAGCATCATCACTCTTGTGAAAAGGAATGAAGTGTGCCAGTTTTGAGAACCTATCAACAATAACAAAAATAGAATTTTTTTCCCCTCTTGGATCTTGGAAGACCAAGCACAAAATCCATAGAAATATAAGTCCAAGGGGAGTTAGGAATAGGCAAAGGTATATACAAACCAAGAGGCATTAATCTAAATTTAGCTTTATGACAAGCAATACATTGAGATACAAGCTTATGCACATCATGCCTCATTTTTTGCCAAAAGAAATGTTCATGTAAAATAGCCAAAGTTTTATCCACACCAACGTGCCCCATCAAATTATTTTTATGAGCTTCCCTAATGAAAAGTTCTCTCAAATAGATTTTGGGAACACATAGTCTCTTTTCCTTGAATAAGAAATCATCATGTCTTAAATATCCTTGATTCACACAAAGCAAAAATACTAGAGAAGTCATTATCACTTGCATACAATTCCTTTACGTGATTAAAACCAAGCAATTTAGTTTCAAGCATAGAAATCAACAATGCCTCCTTGATAAGGCATCTGCCACCACATTCATCTTTCCTTGCTTGTGTTTAATTACATAAGGAAATTGTTCAATGAATTCAACCCACTTAGCATGTCTCTTGTTGAATTTGCCTTGACTTTTCAAATATTTAAGAGATTCATGATCACTATGTATCACATATTCCTTAGGTAAAAGATAATGTTGCCAAGTTTGGAAGACTCTAACAAGTGCATACAATTCTTCATAAGTGGAATAGTTCAAACATGCACCCTTCAATTTCTCATAAAATAAGAAAAAGGATGTTTATCTTGAATTAAAACCCCCCAATGCCAACATTAGATGCATCACATTCCCATTCAAAAGAAGCATTAAAATTAGGCAATGCAAGAATAGGTGCATGAGACAACTTATCTTTCAAGGTTTGGAAAGAAATTTCATGTTCTACTTCCAAGAAAAGCTTACAGTTTTCTTCATCAATTCATTCAAAGGAGAAGTAATGGTACTAAAGTCCTTGACAAATCTCCTATGAAAGCTAGCTAAACCATGAAAGCTTCTCACATCTTTCACACCTTTTGGAAGTTGGCCACTCCATAATGGCTTTCACTTTCTCTTGATCCACTTGGACTCCTTGAGCACCTACTACAAAACCTAGAAACACAACTTGTGAAGTACAAAAGGAACATTTATCAATTGCTCCATACAAGGTTTCCTTCCTTAGCACCTCCAAGACACTTTTAACATGCATCAAATGATCATTTCAATTGGCACTATAAACTAGAATATCATCAAAGTACACTACGACAAACTTGCCTATAAAATGTCTAAGCACATGATTCATAAGCCTCATAAAGGTACTTGTCGCAACCTATCCAGCCACGACGGGGACGACGATGAAAAAAAGAATTCCCAAAAAAGGGAAAACTAGAAGGAGTCGCCACCAACGTTTATTTAAGGAAAACGTCAGAAAAACCAAAAGATAAGACATGGTCTACGATTTTAGAGAAAAAGAGTTCGAGAGTCATTTACGCATGGGGAAGGTGTTAGCACCCCACACATCCGTCATGAAGATGACAGCTTTTAATCGAGTGTGCTAAAAATAAAGTGACTTTTTAATTATTTGTCTTCCCTTAAGAACATAATTTATGCTTGTTTTATTTTTGTTTATTCAGAAAAGAAAATCAAATTTTAATTTTAGAAAAGAGAGGATTTTATATATATATTTTTTTATTTTTTAGGTCAACAAGGGGTTTACCCTCGCTCCTACGTATCCCTAAGTGCAATGAGGAAATCAGACTTACGTACTTCTTTTTTTGAAAACAATTTGCGTGTTGAATTGATTTCATCTTTTTTTGAAAGATTTGTTTCAATCGCGTCAAAAAGAGTCATTAAGGCATTGGACCTTGAAACAACATTGATTTTGAAGAAAAAGCGGGGAGAATTGCTTAAGGCATTGGACCTTGAAGCAATCTCCGGCCTTTTATTTGAGTATTTTTAGCTTTTTTAGAAAAGATTTTGAATTTGCGGTAAACTTTATCAAATTAAGCAAGTCGGGGACCCAACATGATATTCACAAAATCTATCCACGTGTTATTGAAACACCACCAAGCGAGTCGGAGACCCAGCATAGAGTGCACCAAACAAAAGCGCGTACTAATGCAAAAATAAATGAATAATTGACATAAAATTACGTAGTCAAATAAATCAAAATAGAAATAGAAAGGGATAGAATAGAAGTGGGGAGTACACTTAGTAATTAGGGGTACATACAGGAAGAAAAGAGGTGCAATCAGCAGAACTTATTTAATTAAAAAATGGACCAGGCCCAACAAATAAGGGGTGCATTTATGAATATGGGGGCTGTGAATATCATTACATGTGTTGTTCAAAGTGGGCCAGACCCAACATCTAAGGGTTTGCAATTATAAAAAAAGTGGGTATAAATAACATTTCATGTTTTATTTAAAAGTGGGTCAAGCCCAACAGTAAGAGGGTGTGCAAATATAGAATAGGGGGTGCAAACAGTAATATATGTTTTTCAGAATGACCCTGACCCAACAGTTCATAGGTGTGCAGTTATAAAAAGGAAGGTGCGCACAGTAATATGTTTGGTTTAGAAGGTGTATGTATGAAAATCTAGGGTTGCGAAAAGTATTGTGTAATTAGTTTATGGGGGTGTATTTATTAAAATATGGGCTGCAAAAAGCAATTTTTTATTGGGTTGGTCCAACCCGTATTTTCAATGATAGGCAGAGCAGCTGTAGCAAAGCTGCGCAAAAATGGTGGGGAAGCCGCCACAAAGGATTGCAAGTCCCCCTTGACACCACCAAACACAAGGTCCGACGGCGCAAGGGTGGCCTGAGATGATGGCGGCACTACGTCGCGGGGGTGGCCGCGGTGGTAGCCGGAAACAACCCCAAAACTAAAGGCAAAAAGAAAAGAAAAGAAAGAAGAAACAATTACAAGCATGGTGGTGATGATGGTGCGTGTGTGGTGTGGTGGTGGTGGCCGCGATGGCCACGGTGGTGGTGGACGCGGTTGTGGCCGGAGCTGGAGTTGCGCGGTGGTGGTTGTTGATTCAAGAGGAGCTATGCATAAATGGACAAGGATCAAGCTTTGGTGTTTTGTGCTTTCAACATGCCTCATTGAAAAAATGTCAAAGAAGCTATGAAGATCAATTTGATTCATGTAAAAAGGGAAGTTGTGTAATCTGATAATCCAAGAGCATATCATGCATAATCATTCATCTAGGATTGTTAGATTGAAGGT
>PYAF01001896.1:66994-77148 GCA_007407185.1 Glycine tomentella
TGTATTATAAACTGTATGGTGGACTGTATCATGTACTGTACTCTTATTTGTAAACAAACCGCGGTGAGGAAAATCGTTCATGCTATTTACGTAAAATTAGTAAACAAGGCAAAAAGAATTTTTGTGGAAAAATTTACAACCAATCTAATTTTAATACAAAGTGAACACGAGTATTTTATTAAAATAAATCAAGCACGAGGGAGATAAGAGAGGCGTTACAAGTTCCAAATCCTGAGTTTCCTAGATGCACACCTCAGACAAAGAAAAAAGGGCATTCATCACTGAGGATGCCAATTATTGCTACAAAGTCATGCCTTTCGGCCTCAAAAATGTAAGGGCCACACACCAACGACTTATGGACCATGTCTTCAGAAAATAGATCGAATGCAATGTCCTACATTGATGACATGGTCATCAAGTCTCAAAGTGTAGCCTAACACATAACGGATCTTGAAGAGGTGTTTGAAGAAGTACTGAGGTATAACATGCGTCTCAACCTTGAAAATGCACATTCGGGGTGGGCGGTGGAAAGTTCCTAGGATTCATGATCACACACCGGGGAATTGAAGCCAACACGGGCAAATGCTCGACCATTTTATAGATCCATAGCCCAACTAACATCCATGAAATTCAGAAACTAAATGGAAGAGTAGCGACCTTATCCCGATTCCTCCCAAAGCTCGCTGAGAAGGCGAAGCCTTTTTATAGGTTGCTCAACAAGACTGAACCATTCCTCTGGGGTGAATCCCATAAATAGGCTTTTGAAGCTTTCAAGAAGATGATTGTTGTGCCACCTGTCTTGAGTCGACCTAGACTAGAGGCCCTCAAGCTTAATTTCAAAGCCTCCAACAATCAAGTCGAGTACGAGGCACTCATAGCAAGACTTAAGCTCACAAATGAAGTCGGGGCTAAATGTCTAAGGTGTTATTCAAACTCGCAAAGTGTCCAGGGACAGGTCGCTAACAAGTTCCAAACCAAAGAAGCCATACTCCTCCAATATTTTTCATCTGGCCAAGACACTCATTGACAGCTTCGAGTGTTTTGAGATGTACCATATACTGCGAGAAAGTAACACCAGGGCTAACCTGCTCTCCAAGCTGGCCAGTACTAAGAAGATCGGGCACCTCAAGACGATCATTCAGAAAACACTCCAAAATCCCACCATTGACACCCAAGAGGTAATGGCAGGCGAAGAGGAGGACCTAACTGGATGACCCCTTACAAAAACTTTTTCACTAAGAGGACACTACCGACAGACGAAAATGAGGCTCGAAGTTTGAAGAGGAAAGTCAGCTACTACGTCATCCTTGATGGTGAACTGTTCAAAAGAGGGTTTACAACACCTCTACTTAAGTGTCTGGACAACTAACAAGCGAACTACTAATTGGGCGTTTTTAGTTAAATATGTTTCTATTCTTCTTAGCTTATTTGACTTCTCTTGGAATGTTGTTATTTTCTCATTCTAATTCAGTTTTTTTCCTAGGCAAGCAAGTGGGCTTAATTGCTATTTGTTGCTTATTTTTGGATTTTATGCTCACTTGACCTATCTTCCTTGTGTAGGACCAAAAAATCTCTACAGAACTCCAAATGGAGCATATGAGTATTCTTTCGAAAGACAAGGAAAAGATCTACAAGTTTGTCAAAGATAAGCTGAGGCTAATTCTGTCATTTGAAGGGTCATTTTAGGCTTATAAGTCAGAACCACTGCACTTGAATTTTGGGCTGCGAGTTGGATTTTTATTGGTGTAATTATCATAATTAATAAGTTTAGATGGGCCTGCTCATGGTCCATTTTTTCCTTCTTACTTAGTCACTATATGCTAGTGCAATTAGTTAGTGAAAAACACATTACATTTTAGCACAAACAGATTTTAACATTACACTTTAGAAATTTCCAAAATTAAAACTTTTTCTTTCAATTGTTCTTTATTGTTCTTGACTGTTCTTCATTTTCGTCTCTGTTCTTCATTTCTCTTGCGCTAATTTTGTGGGTCTTCAATTGATGATGATCATGAAAGGCTAAAAAATCAATCAATCCAAGGATCCAGTCCAAGCAAAAGGGAATTTGAGTTCTGGTTTAGTATTTCAAATTCTGTATGAATGTTCACTTTCTTCTTCAATCATCTATTCAGTTTTCATGATTATGAATGTGTTTACGATTGAAAACAGATTAGGTTATGGATTCATTTCCTAATTTTTAATTTTAATCACAGATTAGTTGAATGATATTTCAATTAGGTTGTGATTTCAATTAATTTAGGAGTTACTTCGATTGAACTGCTTCTAATGAAATTGAATGAATTTTCATTATAGAATCATTATCTGAGAACTATGATAATTACCATTGCTTGGTTTGGTGAATTGGATTGATGCTCTTTAATCTATTTTACATTATCTCTTATCAATTCACATTAGTTTATACGTTTTTCTACAATTCTGCAATTATTATTAAATGCATGCAAACTGTTTGACAAAACCCCCCAACTGTTTATTTGTGAATTGAAGTTGGAACCATATTGATCGTGTCTCTGAGTCGACCTAGGTTAATCCTGTGCTACAGAATTAGCGTAGTTGAATTGTTTTGAAGCGATACGACATCAGGTTATCAACTACATCCTGAGAGAGCTCCATGAAGGGATCTGCTATCTCCATACAGGGGGACACTCCCTTGCAACCAAGGTAATACGGGTAGGATACTACTGGCCGACACTTAGGACCGATGCCTTCAAGTTAACCCGGAGATACAAAAAGTGTCACGAATTTGCGGACGTTCCATGGACTCCCCCTGACAACTTACACATTATAACTTCTCCATGGCCCTTCGCAATGTGTGGATAGACATTTTTGGACCACTTCCAAAAGCTCCAAGAATGGTCAAGTTCTTACTAGTGGCTATTGACTACTTTACCAAGTGGATTGAAGTGAAGCCATTACGGGAGATAACTGCCAGTCACGTCGAAATCTTCACCGAGAAACATCTCATATGCAGATACAGTCTACCCTACACTATCGTTATTGACAACGGTATGCAGTTCAAGGCACAGGCCTATGAGGACTTTCTCACACAGCTGGGTATCAAACACCTGGTTACCTCCATTGAACATCCTCAGACCAATGGTCAAGTTGAAGCACTCAACCGAGTTATCCTTCAAGCCTTACGGACCAAACTTGACAAGTCCAAAGGCCTCTGGAAGGAAGAACTCCCCAGCATATTGTGGGTTTACCATTGCTCACCATAATCAACCACTCATGAAACTCCCTTTCGACTCACTTATGACACTGATGTCATGATTCCTGTCGAGCTTGGGAAACCATCAGCCAGAAGGCTACTGTTTCAAGAATAGCACAATGAAGAAAACATTAGGGTTGAACTGGAAACCGCGGAAGAAACTCAAGACATGGTCAAAATCAGAGAAGAAGCTGCCAAGCTCCGAATGACAAGAAGATACAACACTAAGGTTCAACCACGAACCTTTCCGCCAGGCGACCTAGTCTGATGTGTCCGAGGTGAAGCCAGAAAAGATCCTCGTGTTGGCAAGCTTGGACCTAACTGGGAAGGCCCAATCAAAATTGTCATCAACCTAGGCAACGACGCCTACAAACTGTAGGAACTAAATGGTAAAGACATTCTAAGAACTTGGAATGCTACCCACCTGAAGTTTTACTACAACTAATGAATTGAAGGCCGAGTGGCGTACTCTTTTTCCCACTCAAGGTTTTTGTCCCTATAAAAAAATAGCGTTTTGGCTTGAAAGGTTTTAACGAGACTCATTCGAAGAACAACAAGGGAATATGTACTTTAATTGCTACATTAATAAAACATATTTCTCTTTCTACATTTACTTATGTCAACCTTGCAGGAACATAACTAAGTTCAGGAACTAGTGTCTGACTACTCTCTCAGGTCCAGCCTCGACAAAATCACAGGACTATGTCCTGGTACCATTCATAGGTTCTTAATATCCAAGGTCAACCCTTGGTGAACCTTACAAAAATCCAGAGCGGACGCGTCCTGTTACTCTCCAAAGGTTCATAAAATCCTAGGGCTTCCCTAGGTGGACCTCCAGCAAAATCCAAGGCAGCCCCTTGGTCAATTACAGTTTCTTAATATCCATTTACTCGGTGAACCTTAGCAAAACCCAGGACCAGTTCTTGGTCGGTTACAGGTTTGCAAACCCTATGGCTTCCTTAGGTGGACCTTCAACAAAAACCCAAGGTCTACCCTTGGTACTCTACAATGCCCAAGAGCATTTCTTGGCACCTTATAAAGCCCAAGAGCATTTCTTAGCACGTTACAAAGCCCAAGAGCATTCCTTAGAACCTTACAAAGCCCAAGAACATTTCTTGGCACCTTATAAAACCCAAGACAATCTCTTGGTAACTTACAAGTTCATAAACCCAAACTCTGGTAGACCGTCAAGGTTTGTAAACCTAAACTCTGGTAGACCGTCAAGATTCATAAACCCAAGTTTTGGATGACCTCCAACTTCAAAATCCAAGACGGATGCGTCACTGGTCGGTCTGCAACAGTTTGTGAAACCCAAGGTCAACCCTTGGTGAACATCGACAAAACCCAGCATGGACAATTCCTCTAGTACCAAACTTGACAAACACAAGGTACAACTATCACTACCCTCAACATATGTTATTATTCCTACATTTCATTCTTTGTAGGAATACAAGTTCTCAAGAACACAAAGCCCAAGGTCCACCCTTGGTATACAAAGTCTAGGGTCCACCCTTGGTCTACTAAACCCAAGAAAACGCTCTTGGTACGATCACTCCTTTAGAGCCCCGACAAGTAAGGCCACAAGATTATTTGTTTTGTAGAAAGAGGTGTCCAAGGTCCACCCTTGACGCTTTAAACACAAGAAAACGCTCTTGGTGCAATCATTTACTTGGAACCTCGACAAGCAAGGTTACAGACTTAGCCATTTACAAAAATAGGAGTCCAACACAGATGTACAAGGTCCAACCTTGAAGCTTTAAACCCAAGTCATGCTCTTGGTACACACGTTCATTTGGAGCCTCGACAAGAAATGCTATATACTTAGCCATTTGCAAAAGCAGGAATCCAATATTAGCTCAAGAATCACCCTTGACACTCTAAACCCAAGTTACGTATTGGGTAATTAAGTTGTTTCTAATTCTCAGCAAGTAGAGTTTTCAAACAACAAGCAAAATGAGACATTATTCAACAAAAGGGTCTATATTTTTATGATGGAAGGATGCAACTCAGGCGGCCTATATTCATCAACACAAACATTCATAAATAGAAGACAATATGCAAAGAATAGAAGATTGAAGAAAGGATGAATATTCTCATTTAAATTTGTTAACACTTTACATGGCCTCCACGGCCAAAAGTTAAAAACAAAAACAGAAACAAAGCAGCCTACATGTTGGCCGCATCACTAGCACTTTCTTCAGCAGAGCCGATCTCTTCCTCATCGACCAAGACTCCACCCTTCTCATCCTTGGAAGGGTCAAATAGACCCAAGTCAAGGTCCTTTGCAAAGAGGTCAGCTTATCGAACAACTTTGAGGAAGCCCTTCTCATGTTGCTCCACTGCCTCCCTTTTGTAGACGGCCAATTCCTCATTAAGCTCTTTGCTGAATAGCATCTCCGTAGCAAGTCCAAGCTCGTACTCCTTCAGCTTCTCCTCCAACTCGGCCACTCTCTTGGCCAACTCCTCTTTCTCAGCAGTGACCTTGTCAGCCTTGGCAGCCAGGTCCACCTTCTCCTTCGGCAAAGCTTTACCACAGGTGACTAACTCATAACCATCAACCTGGTACACAACAACTTGGCCAAAGCGCCACCAATCTTGGTAGACAGTTGATGGTTAGACCTAACCAACTCAGCAATGGCCACCACAACACTGTTCAGCTTGGAGTGTTCCACCCTTCAGACATTGCGAATAACTGACTTCAACTTAGCTAGCTCCCTTTCCAAAGAAGCAACATTGTTCACGAACTCTTGGTGTAGTTGTCCATTCTCCTCCAAAATAGCAATGCTCCTCTGCAGGAAGCGCTTCGCAGCATTAGCAGAACATTGAGGGTCGACCGATCGAATCAAGTTCTTGTCAAATGGGGTCGACACTCTCCACTCAAGCCTATGCCTTATACTCCACAGAGAGTCAACTTCCTTAGAACATTTACAAACTCAAGGGAGGTGACAGTGCGAGAAACAGGTGTCGACATAGCAGAAAGACGAGGAGTGGGAGGAGCAGGAATGGCGGCAGCAGGGGCGACAACCAATGGAGTAGGAGTAGTGGAAGGTGTAACCGGGCCGGAGCAGCAACTAGAACCTGAGCATGGACAGCAGGCGATGGAGTAGGGGAAGCAACAGTATCAACCACCGCAGGAATCGAGGCCCAAACAAGGGGAGGAGAGGTCGACGCACAGGGAAGAAGTCCAACAGTCTCCCTCATTGAGCGCAAGTTGCGAGGGGCTCGAGACTTCTTGTGACCAGACGTCCCAATACCATCATCCTTTTTCCTCTTAGCCAATGCATAGGGGAGGTGCTGCGGAAAGCAACATCAATTTCAGCAGGCCAACCCCGACAACGGGTCGACCCTCTTCTCCAGCTGGAGGGGGAACAGGGGATAGTGGCACAACATCACCACCTACCTTATTCACTAACAGTCTCCATAGGAAGTTATTCGTGATACCTGCAAAGCACATAGCAAAAAATTATAAGTGTCAAGCCAGGTTACATGCACACACAGGAAAACAGAGAAAATAAAGGAGAAATAAGGCAGAGGGACATACCGTCCAAAGCAGCAGAAGGGTCATCAGCCAATGGCAAGGACAGGACAACACGCGCATCCAAGGAATTCGACAATAGCAAAAATACTAGATAAGGCCTTTATGTGATTAAAACCAAGCATACACCTAGAGAAGTCATGATCACTTGCATACAATTCCTTTATGTGATTAAAACCAAGCAACTTAGTTTCAAGCATAGAAATCAAACAATGCCAATTTGATAAGGCATCCGCTACCACATTCAACTTTTCTTGCTTGTGTTTAATGACATAAGGAAATTGTTCAATGAACTCAACCCACTTAGCATGTCTCTTGTTGAGTTTGCCTTGACTTTTCAAATATTTAAGAGATTCATAATCACTATGTATCACAAATTCCTTATGTAAAAGATAATGTTGCCAATTTTGCAAGACTCTAACAAGTGCATACAACTCTTTATCATAAGTGGAATAGTTCAAAATGTACCCTTTAATTTCTCACTAAAATAAGCAATAGGATGTTTATCTTGAATTAAAACACCCCAATGCCCATATTGGATGCATCACATTCCAATTCAAAAGGAAGCATTAAAATTAGGTAATGCAAGAGTAGGTGCATGAGATAACTTATCCTTCAATGTTTGGAAAGCAATTTCATGTTCTTGTTTCCGAGAAAAGCTCACAGTTGTCTTCATTAATTCATTCAAAGGAGAAGCAATGGTACTAAAGTCCTTCACAAATCTCTTATAAAAGCTAGTTAAACCATGAAAGCTTCTCACATCCTTCACACCTTTTGGAGTTGGCCACTCCATGATGGCTTTCACTTTCTCTTGATCCACTTGGGCTCCTTGAGCACCTATTACAAAACCTTGAAACACTACTTGTGAAGTGCAAAAAGAACACTTATCAATTACTCCATACAATGTTTCCTTCCTTAGCACCTCCAAGATACTTTTTACATGCATCAAATGATCATTTAAATTGGCACTATAAACAAGAATGTCATCAAAGTACACTACCACAAACTTGCCTATAAAGTGTCTAAGAACATGATTCATAAGTCTCATAAAGGTACTAGGTGCATTAATCAAACCAAAAGGCATAACTAACCATTCATAAAGCCCAAATGTTGTTTTGAAAGCCGTTTCCATTCATCCCCTTCCCTCATCTTTATTTGATGATATCCACTCTTAAGATCAATTTTAGAGAAAATAGTAGCACCGTGTAATTTATCTAAAAGATCATTAAGTCTAGGAATGGGATGTCTATACCTTATGGTGATGTTGTTGATTGCCCTACAATCCGTGCACATTCTCCAAGTTTCCTCCTTCTTAGGCATAAGAATAATAGGCATAGCATGAGGGCTCATGCTCTCACGGATCCACCCTTTGTCAAGTAGTTTTTCCACTTGTGTTTGGATCTCCTTTGCTTCCATGAGGGAAGTCTTATATGCTGGCCTATTTGGAAGTGAACATCTTGGAATCAAGTCAATTTGGTGTTCTATGCCTCTCAAAGGAGGCAAGCCATTAGACACTTCTTTTGGAAAAACATCATGATATTCCTCCAAAAGATATTGCATAGCTTTTGGCAATTTTTCACCTTCTTTTTCAACATGTAAACAAAAGAGAGTTAGGAAGCATAAAATAAAGAGGTTGTTGTGCCACTAATACTCTCTTAATTTGCTTTTCACTCAAGAACAAGCTCTCTTTAATCTCATGATTTTTTTTTTCTCTCATTTTCTTTCTCTTTTCTTTTCTTCTCACTAGTTTTTCTCTTTACTAGCTCACTTTTCTTCTCTTTTTTAGGTGCAGTATTTTTTTCATCTCCTCAATTCTATTTTCTTTCATCTTTATTTGATCCTCACACACTTGTCTAGGAGTCAAAGGCCTCAAAATAATTTTCTTGCCTAAGTGCTCAAATTCAAAAGTGTTCTCCATACCATTGTGTATCACTTTCCTATCATATTGTCATTGTCTACCAAGAAGGATATGACCAGCCTCCATAGCTACAATATCACAAAGAACATTATCATTATAAGCATTCATAGAAAAAGGAGTAAGTACTTGAAAATTTACCACCACTTCTCCACTTTCACTAAGTCATTGTAGCTTGTATGGTCTTGGATGCTTTGTGGTTGACAAGTGTAATTTCTCCACAAGTCTTGTGCTAACCACATTGGTGCAACTCCATCCATCAATGATAAGTGAGCACACTTTCTTTTCAACTAAACACCTTGTGTGAAAAATATTTTCTCTTTGACTTTCCTCTTTTTCTAGGAAAAAATTCTCTTTGACTTTCCTCTTTTTCTAGGAAAAAAATTGCTCAACATTCTTCTTACCATCAAGAGATCACCTTCTTCGGCCTCCACTACTGTGAGTTCTTCTTCTTCTTCACTTGAAGAACTATTTGAGTCCCTTGAAGACTCACTCCTTATGCCTCCATCTTCAAGTAAAGTCATAGTTCTCTTGTTAGGACATTGAAAAGCAATGTGACCCTTACCAAGGCACTTAAAACACTTGATATTGCTTGATCTTGTTGGAGTTGGTTCCACTATTTTTCTGCTTGAGCTCTCCACCTTATCTTCTTTATTTTTCACATGAGAAACCTCCTTTTTAGGCTTGTCCTTCCAGCTAGAAGTTGCAGCCCCATTGGTCTTAGAAAAGGAAGGTTTTCTTCTTTTTTGTTGCTTCACCCTTTGAGCTTTGTGGAGTAGCTCCTCAATTGTTGCATATGGGTGTAGTTCCATCACATCTTGAATTTCTCTATTCAAGCCATGAAGGAATCTAGCCATTGTTGCTTCTTGGCTCTCCATAATTTCAGCCCTTATCATCATCAATTTCATTTCCTTATAGTAATCATCAACACTTTTATAGCCTTGGAAATGTCTTTGAAGCTTGTTGTGGACTTCCCTTGCATAATAAGTGGGGGAAAATCTTCCTCTCAAGCATGTCTTCAAGTCATCCCAAGAATTTACTCTTTGCCTCGTCCCTCTCCCTATGTCCATTTGAATTTGGTTCCCCCATGTCAAAGCATAGCCACCAAATTCTAGAGTTGTTAGAGTAACTTTCTTTTCTTCCTCAAATTGTTGGCATGAGAAAATTTGTTCTACTTTCATCTCCCACTCAAAGTATTCTTTGGAATCATTATTGCCAAGGAATTTTAGAACTTTTATTTTTACTCCACCCAATCCTCCATTCCTCCCTTCTCTTTCTTCTCTCCTCACCCTTCAATCTTCCTCATTTCTATTTTCCCTCCTAGGACTGTATCTCCTATGTTCTCTTCTATTATTTTCTCTTCTATTCTCCTTCTCACTCTTCTCATCATAATAATTGAAAATAATAGGAATACTTCTAAACAACCAAGAGGGGGGTGAATTGGTTGAACCTTGGTAATTTAAAATTTTCAAATT
>PYAF01001896.1:77248-105863 GCA_007407185.1 Glycine tomentella
CAATTGAAATCTTTTCTGTGCAAGTAAATTGAATCAAACACCAAAGCAATAAGAGATGATGAGAAGAGAATAAAGATCAGCCACAATTTTATACTGGTTCACTTCAAACACTATGAAGCTACATCCAGTTCTTCCACTCAACACTAGAATGGAGTTCCACTATTGCAAATAATATTCTTACAAGATATTACAAGCCTCTATTTATCAACCCTAGATAAAGTTCAAAGATCTAAAACACTATTAGACCCTTAGAGACCAAACCCCACTAAGAACACTACTCAGCAACCTCTAGAGAAACCTTATCTCTAGTTATCATGCAAGAAAACCATTTACAAATAGCCAATCTTTACAAAATTTGAATAACTGTGTTACAACAACAAAGATTAAGGAAAGAAGTCACCTAATGATCCAATGAATGATGCACATATGAATGATTAATCAGGTTGTATGTTGAAACAGAATCAAAACATTACTTCCTTAAAACTTTGTAAAGAATCTTCATGCTTTTTCTTCAATTTAACACCTCATGAAAATATATTGAAAGCAAGAACTTTATGAACCCAGAGAATCACTAAAGAGTGTTTGAAAAGCCTTTGAATGCTCAGTAATACGAATTGGTCAAGTTTTTAAAAACAGCTGAGCCAAAGGTCTATTTATAACAAACATTTATAACCGTTGGTAATCGATTAAATACGCTCCTGCAATCGATTATTTTACCCATATAATCGATTAAATCAAGCTTGTAATCGATTAATGTGTTCATAAGAATTCTAGGTTTAGTTTTCAATCAAAATAATCAATTATTACGATGAATAATCAATTACACCAGAAAGATGTCCAATAAAGAAAGTACTGTGTAATCGATTACTTCCTTTGGTAATCGATTATACCAGGAAAGTATATAAAACCAGTTTTAACTATGTAATCGATTACAAACATTGGTAACCGATTAAAACAGAAAATCATGTAATCATAGCATAATGATGTAATCGATTACTATCTTTGGTAATCGATTAAGACAGAAAGATGTTTTCTGATATTAGCTGATGTAATCGATTACAGTTTAGTGGTAATCGATTACAATGTTCATCAAGGCATTCTAAAAAGTGAATCAAGTGAAAATAATCGATTAACCCGACAAGTAATCGATTACATTGTTCATGAAAGGTTTTCCATAAAATACTAAGATCAAAATAATCGATTGTTTTGTTGAAATAATCGATTATTACAGTAAGAAACTTATTTTTCCAAAACCTTATGATTTGTTTTAAAAACTTATGCAATTTTGTCAAGGCCTTGTGAACTCTTCCTCATAACAACATGGATTCAATAAATGATATGAATGCAATGCATTTGGATCACAAGAAAAGCTTTCTTCCTTTTACATTCAATCACAAATTAATCTTCAAGGCTTTATGGCATGTTGAAAGTTCAAAACCTTCCTTCTTGAATCAATTCATCCTTTGTGCTTCAAATGGCTCCCCCTCAATTCAACAATAATTTCCTCCATGAGAAGAAGCATACTCACTCAACCCCCTAATACCATGAGCCTCTCCATCCACACTACCATTTGTACTACTCCTTCTTTGAGTCTTCTTTTGGAACTCCTCAAATTTTACATTCATTTTGGTTTGCAAGTCTTCTATTTGTTTTATCAATTCTTCCATCAACCTAGAGGTCCTAGGTGACAAAGCCTCATCTCCTATTAAGCTTATCCTTCAAAAGAAATGGTTAGCAAAGAACACAAGTATATAAGAAAATTTTCACCCCTCTCTGAGTGTTTATCACTCTCACTCGTGTTTGCACACTTTCTAGGCTCTTTCTATAATGCTCTCTCTTGCCTTTTTCCACTCTTATTCCTCTCTATAGTTCTTAAGCAAAACTTCTAATCAAATCAAGCTTCTCTACTATAGTGAAATAGGAAACAATTCTAGGCTAGGCTCAATAATCCAAGAACAAGAAAAACTCTAAGACAAAACCATGGAAATTTAAGAGACAAGCAATAAAAGAAAAAAAAATTGGAAAAGCACAACTCAAATGGAATTTAATGAGACAACTCAAAGAATACTATGGACTGTACCAAACTGCACAAAAGGATATGCCAAGTAAATTCAATTGCTAGAAGCTAAATTTCATCACCTTTGCATGTCATACAAGTTCATGTAATTTTGTGGTTCAAAGGAAATTTGAACTTGTAGCTTTTGTGACTGATTTGCTTCTAAATTCTGTTTTTCTTTCACTTTTCTAAGCCACCAATGAATAAATTCTTTGTCTGAAAACCAAAATGTTTCTCTTAATGTATTTTTTTTTCTTTTGCTTTTGATTGTTTCTTTAACAAAAATTTTTGTAAGCTTTTATTTTTCTTTTGCGCAAGTTCAAGAATCTTTAAAGAAAAGATGAATCACGAAAATATGTTATATAACAATTGTAAAATTTGCTTCTAACAATTCAATTTAGTTTAGGCATGAGAGTAGAATCAAAACAATTGGTCATATAACACAACAACACAACAAACAAAAATTTAACAAGAAATCAAGAACTCATGCAGAACATGAAGACATGAATTCACATGGAACTTGAAGAAAGACACAAGGGTTATGTGGTAGATTAATAAACAAGACTAACCCACCAAAGATTTTCACAAAAACACAAGAACATAAGGAAAAAGAAAGGATTTCAGATTTTCAAAATTTGCAAAAAATTACCTTTGTGAAGACTTTTAAAACTGGACTTGAAGAAGAATTTCACAAGGATTAGGCTCTAGATACCACTTGATGTAATGGTTGAACCCATCAACCATGAATTTTCCTAAATCTACCTTGAATTGAAACTCAAACTTCAAGCTTTCTTCAAGGACATAAAGATGTCCAGAATTCATAAACTAATGGTTGTTTGTAAAATTTGATATCAGAAATGGAAAGTGGGGTAAAGGTAAGGGATGAAGGTGGATGGCACCATGGAAAAGCTTTCCAATAAGCCTAGGAAGAATCGCTACAATAGCTTGAAGCTATTGATAAGAAATAGGAAGTGCTTACACAAGAACAAGAGAGAAAGTCTCTTACGCACGAACTCTGCTTTCATTCACCTTAGAAAAATTGAGTTAAATGTTTACATTCAGTTGACAGCTTTATATGGAAAATGAAAATAACTGACTGTAATCGATTATTTCGTCCAAGTAATTGATTATTTTATTCTTGATCTTCTGGAAACAGATGATGAACCAAATAATCGATTATTTCGTTAATGAATCGATTAACACAAAGAGTTTTCATTTTTTTTCAAATAGATGTGTAATCGATTACAGATAATTGGTAATCGATTAAAATAGACCAACTTTGTATTTGTGTGTAACTGAACTCCTTGTAATCGATTACAGACTTAAGGTAATCGATTAAAACAGAAAGTATGTGTTTTTGAATTTTTATAGAATTGCTTCTAACAAGTGTTGGAATTTATTGAATTAAATTGAACTTGAGACATCAAAATTCAGCCCTTGTTATCCTTGAGTTGATGTGCCTCTTTATACTTGTCTAAGTTAGCTTAGATGTGATATTAAAGTGCTTGAGTCCTAGCTCTTGTCATTGGTCCTTTAAAGCTCACCAAAGGAAGTGCTTCAAGCTCTCCTTCTAGACCTTTGGCTTGGAATGGACCTCCATCACCATCTGCCACGAAACCACTCTCACGGACCTTGAAGAAACGGTCTTTGAAGCGGCAGAAGACGTTGGTATCTACCTCAAACAGTTTCTTTAACACACTGTATAAGGAGACCCAACCAACCTTCCCATACAACTTAGTCTAGAAGAAAAATAAAAAGACTTGAACACTCGTACAAATGTTCAAGAAGGAACACAAAATTTCGAACACCCTCACCACTACCCAACTATTAAGGTGAGGTTGGGAGGGTGCCACGTTCAAGAAATCTAGAAGGGCACATTGAAAAGGTGAGAAGGGAAGGAGAAGACCCAAACACCTCAAAGAGGAATCAGTATATGAAGAAGAAAGGCGAAACGCCCAACGCTGCCCTCATGAAGAGGAACTCATCATTCTCGTAAGCCTCGACAATGAGCTTACGGGAATCTTTAAGTGTTGTCAAATGAAGTTGATGGCACATGGCATTGACACTAGCGGGTGAAGTGAGAGAAGACTTATTATACTTTAGAACATCCTCTCTCACCCTTAACTGGACACAACCGGAACAGGAGTTGGCAACCTAGCACTGCAACTACAACGCACGTGAGGGGAGGCCCTCGCACTCTTAGCACTACTTTGCCATGACCTTCCGAAGGTGAATGGAGTGGGAAGGATGGTAAGTGGCAGAGGCTCGTCTGCCTTAGGGGTGACGAAAGGCCTTGCCTGCTGACGAGGGCGAGAAGTGTCCTCACCAGCTCGACGGGAGCTCACCCTTCTCCCGGAAGAGGAAGACTTGTTAGAAACTCCGCCATGAGTGTTCTCCTCCGAAGAGTCACCCACGGAGATAACTTCACGCATAAAAGGCTGCTCTGTCAACCTCAATTGCTACCTCCCATGCCTAATGCGGAGTCAAAAATGGGAGAAACAGACATTTTTAGAAGCAAAAGATGAATACCTTAAACAGAAGGAAGATTCGAGAAAGAGGAAGATCAAGGAAGAAGAGAAATTTCGAAAAAGTAAGAAGACAAGAATGGCGGTGAGAGAAAAAATGTCAAACGTCCCGTCCATTTAAATGGAGGTGCGAGTATTGTGCAATTACGCGTGGAACTTGAAACGACTCCCTCGAAATCTATACCACGACTTGACGCCACTCACCCACTGTCGCACATCTCTAGTACGTGTCCACTCCTTGAGTGACACGTATGCACGAGTATGGTGCATGGACGACACATACCTGCAACATTTATCAAAGTGTAACGCCCGCTTTCAATGCTCCCTCCAACGGTCAAGTATTGGCAGAAAGTTCAACTCTGACGCTTTGTTTGCCTGACATGTCCGACACAAAACAAATAAGTCCACCCTAGACAACTCAATAGTAACAATCTGGATAGCCCATATCCAGGTTGGAGCCTTGACATCGCTCCACTCTTATATTTCACAAAGTCATCAGCCTCGACATCAGATATCGCTTGTCTACTCTCGGGGGCTCTTTGCACTCACCATTTTTATTACTTGTCAAGAACACTAACCTTGACACTGGACATTCTCCATCAACGCTCATTCATCCTATTTCACCTGCAAACTGGCTCAGAGGCTGGGGTGCTTATGTACTGTACAAATTGGTAAAATTACACATGGCCATTACTTGGGGTCACTGTACATGTGTTCATCCTTCGTGTCAACCCTGCTATATTAACAGCGCAAATTTCCGCTCTTAGTGTCAACCCTGCTAAAGTGGCAACACGCTTGTCCGCCCTCCTGTCAGCCTTGCTATTGAAGCGCAGACATCAACCCTATACATCCGAGTCTCTCTGGTCAACAACAGCTTATATGTTACACTTATTCAAATAAGTGTAACCACTTTATCTTCTAGAATATCTCCAAGGGATTATCTACAAGTAACAACATATCTACAAGGTACACATTATCTCTTATTCAAATTATATAATTGTCTGCTATTATTTGTTATTTTATTGACAAATTAATTAACAAACAAAGGCCCAAGGCCCATAGTCCACGTTATAAATACAGGTTCTCTCTAAACCTTTAATCATCTCATAATCACTCAAAATCCCATGCTCATATATTCATCCGATACACACTCGAAAATTCTCAATTCTCTTAACTAAGTTATTCTTCTATAATTGATATACTTACTTGAGTGTCAGAGTCATTTTCTTTGTTTTGCAGGTCCCCCTCCTTAACAAGGTTAATTCATCATCCGACATGTAAAGTCTGGAACCCACCTGGACCACTTTCATCCCTTTACGTGGCATTTCCAGATTTTGGTAAGAACAATTAAATATAATAAAAATAATTATTTGTACAATTAAAATTTAAAAAAATTATAAATTTTAAATATTATGTATAATAAAAACAAAATTAAGAAAAAGTTAGGGACGGACCTCCCCCAACCTTTCCCATACCTTCGTCCCTGATGATGGTGAAAATGGGCCAAAGAGTTAGCTTGACACAACTTCCTACTGCTCCGATTGTAGAATTGAAGAAGATGCAGTATTTGCCATGGCATTAATATAATAAATGTGGCAAGTAATCAAAGCAAGAATATCTATGTTAGAATTCGTATATAAATTGGAAAGTAATGGTTACATGTATATATAAAGGATTGGATTATAGAGGTAACATATATTATTCTATTCAATTTCATTTATTACCCTTATTACTCTCTTAGTATATATTGAAACCTTTGACATATATCTCATCTTCCAAAGAGCCAAATACTTAAAATTAAGGAAGACACTATCAAAATGATAATGCTCTGCTACCCTCAAATTGGACATTAAGGGTTTTATATTCCTTAGGAATGACTGAGCTTAATTACACCACATCATTTTTTAGTTTAGGCAACAACAGAAAACCATTGTAGTAGATTAAAAATCCATTGCCTAAACAATAGGCAATGCATATTCAATCGTACTCTAGGTGGCCATGGCCAATTCAAAAAGGCCACAGTTTTTTTTCACTTCCAACAACACTATCAGAAAAACCATTGCCCAAACCTAGGGAAACAATTGTTTCTTGTTTCACTATGCATGATTAAGCCACACTTGACAATCGTTGCCTTGCACGTATTTTAATCAGTGGACTAATCATATAGACAAGGTCCTATTTTACATTTGTGAATGTAAGTATTACCATAGAAGAACAGTTAAGTCCCATCACATAATATTAGTATCAATTGATTCTTGACTTTTATATTGGTGACTACTGGCTATGTTTATATACTTATAATTAAAATGTAATATTAGAAAACGTATGAACCTCACACAATAACCAAGAGGGGGTGAATTGGTTTAAACTTGGTCTTTTAAAAATCTTTAAAGAATTAGAGTAATCAAGACCATATCTCAAATAAACCAAGAATGCTCCAACCAATCAAACCACTCAGCTCAAGAATGTAATCACAAAACTTTCACTTGAATAAGAAAGATAGCACCAAAGAATAACAGATTATGACAACAAGAAAAGATTAGAAATAAGTAGTCAACACAACGGTTTATATTGGTTCACTTTTCACCCTTGAGAAGTTACATCCAGTTCTTCCAACCACAAAGGTTAGAGTTCCACTAATAACAAATAGTTCTCACAAGCTTTTACACAACCACTCTTAATCAAACCTAGATTAAAATCGAGACTTCTAACACATTAGAATCTCTGTGATCCAAGACATAGAGATCACCCACCTCTACTCTTATCCCCTAGGAACACCTATCCTAGTAAAGCTCTAAGAAATCTTATGTTATTAATACAAAAAGTAACTCAACCACTCTTAATCAAACCTAGATTAAAATCGAGACTTCTAACACCTTAGAATCTCTGTGATCCAAGACATAGAGATCACCCACCTCTACTCTTATCCCCTAGGAACACCTATCCTAGTAAAGCTCTAAGAAATCCTATGTTATTAATACAAAAAGTAACTCTAAAGAATACACAGCAGAGTGTAAAGAAAGAAATCACATGTGATCCAGTAAATGATGAATGCAAATGATTTACCAAACTTGGATTGAAAGGTGGAAGAAGTTACTTCAGAACCTTCTTTACAAAACTTCTTTTGAAAGCTTGCCCATGAAGAAATCCTCCTTTGAAATCTTTGAATCTTGAGGATTTTGGGACTTTATAGTGTTTAGAACTTGAAACATTTTCTTGCTTAGAAAGCCAATGAATGTACTTTGTAAATTTCATTGTTATTTTCCAAAACATCTAACAACTATTTATAGAAATCAATTTGTAACTGTCAGCAATCGATTAAAACGTTAATATAATCGATTAAATACTCTTATGTAATTGATTATTAACATAATTAATCGATTAAAGTGTTCTTCAATTTTCTGGAAAAGATTTATGAGCAAAGTAATTGATTAATTCTCAATGTAATCGATTATCACAGGAAGTCTTGTTTCAAAAACGTGCCAAGTAATCGATTACCACCATATCGTAATCGATTATCATAGGAACACTTTATTTTGTGATTGTGTAGTGTAATCGATTACGATATTACTGTAATCGATTAAAGTGTTCTTCAAAACTTAAGTAATAGATTACCATATTCGGGTAATTGATTAAGCAGCGCGAAATAGTTTTTCTTAAACTTAAACTTTGAACACATAATTTTTTATGCAATCATGAAAAGAAAAGCTTTTTCACAAAACTTTTGCTTTTATGAAAACCATGAATGCAAGACTATGAATGATGTTTATGCAATGGATCATAAGATGAAACACTTAGACATATGAAGATTACATATGTCTTCAATTAAATAGGCATGTAAAAGCTAAAATACATCCATGACTAAGAGCCTCAACATCTCGATCCTTTCAAGCTCCCCTTGTATCTAACAATATTTAATCAAAATAATCAACATATTTGGAGTTTGATTGATCTATATTGGAACTGTGTGATTTCAAGATTGATCCAAAAATTATTTCGGTAAAATCACGATTTCAAATTCTTTAACCGTTTGATGCGCCTTCAAATTTTGACTGCATTCTCGCAACCCAAGTCTAGATGTTTTGACCGTTGAGATTTAAGAAATAACATCTGGAGCTTGAGATATGATCTTTTCACAGAGGCAATGAAATATGTTGGAGAAGAGATTCACCCAAAACTCGCCCAAGCATGTTTAAACTGGGCCAGCTCGCCCAGGCTAGAAAAATTTTGCCTGGGTAAGTCTTGCAGGTTACAAATACAACCAGCAGTAAGAAAGAATGTGTTTTTAACTCTCTTTTTCTCTCTCCAAAACTCTCACCCATACCCTAGAACCTCATCATCCACCACCCACGACCACCGGCGACTGCCACGAGCTGCCACTGCTTGCCGTCGAACCATCGCACGGAGAAGAACACTTTAATCAGAGTGGAATCTCCAAAAATCAACTCGAGAATTTGGTAGAGAATGAAGCCTTCGATCCTCCCTACGCGGTTTCTTTGAGGTAACCGTGTTTTTTATGCCTTCTCCTAGTCAGTTTGAGTATTTCTTAGTATCTTATGTGATTTGGGTACCGTTATTAGATGTTTTTACACTTCCTTTGAAAAACATTTTAAAATGAGACATTGTAAAATTTTCTTTCTTATAAAATTAATGTCATATTCATGACCTTCGCTGAACCTTGGTCACATTGGCGTGATTGGAATTTCAAAATGACGTCTTTTTGATGTGGACTCCAAAAATACCATTTTAGTCCCTTTTAAATTTGAGTGGGTATTTGACCCCGAATGTCAATATTAAACTTGTCTTTGAAATCTATACTAAATTGTCTTTGATTTGGTATATAGAGCTCTATGTTTGGACTAACAGACGTGAACCTAAAGGATCCCAAAACAATGACATAAGGAGCTAACGGGAGAATATAGATAGGTGAGGAAAGTTTATTGTTTGTTTACATCTTTTGATACCATAATTGGGGCCAGGGAATCTCATTGTGGTGATGTATGTTTGTCCCTGTGCATGCTGGTTTTCAAGAAAAACTATGTTTTTAACTAATAGGATGTGATATATTTGTTATTGATGAATGAAATTGTGAAGGAGGTTGTTGTTGTAATGATTGAATTTTTTTTAGAAAAGTCTTAATTATAAAGGAGACTCTGCCCAAAATTTTATATTTGTTCTTCCATTTACTTCTTTATTAAATTTTAATTGGGCATAAGAGTTTGTCTTATATACCATAGTTCTCCTCTTTAATTTAGAATTTTCCCTAAAATATTAGTCTCGTGGTATTATGGATTGTGATTATATGAGATTTATGTTGTCTGAAGACCTGGAAAATATGAATCCCATGCATGAATTTATATGTATACACGTGGAATGTGATTGCTTGTAATGTTGATGATATTGAGATGAGATGATTGTTGATGTTGAGATGATATTGAGATGAGACAATGTTGATGTTGATAATGACATTGAGATGAAATGATGTTGATGATGACAATGAGATGAAATTATGTTGATGTTAATGATGCCATCGTGATGGATGTATGTTGTGTATGTACATGAGGGTGCAGTGACCTGTTGGATATCCTTGGAGAGGGAAGGGATTGGTTTAAAAATTTCAAGTGTCCCTGGAGAGGGAAGAGGATTACTTAGAATTTTTAACTATCAATGGTTAATGCATTGATGGTGTCCCTGGAGAGCGTAATTGATTTGAATTGTGGAAAAAGTTGATGACTAATTTGTAGGTGTATGTTGAACTGATGGATTATGAGAACGATTGTGGTTATTGTTATTATTTTCTTGCTAATCATTGTCATCTAGTGTTTGTTGATCTTGTATAATAAATTCACCCTTACAATTTTGTACCGTGTGGTTGGTACCTGTGATGATTGCGAACCTTCGTTCATGGGAGCAGATGATCAGCAGTAGATGATGTTGGAGGGAGAATCTTTTGTTGGGGCCGCCAAGCCGACATGATAACGTTGAAATTTATTTTGGGAGAGAGTTGTGTTTTGTTATCAACTCTTTCTTAGTTGGTTCCTTGATTCTTTTGATCGGGCATGTAAATCACATGCTTAGATACATGTAAAAACTGAATTATGTTATAACACGTGAATGATATATATATATATATAATTGTTTAATATATATATATATATATGTATGTATGTATGTATGTATGTATGTATGTATATATATTTACGTATTTGTGCGTTGTCTGGTGAGTGTATTATCACGTAAAATTTACCTTCATTTTCATAATTAAATTAATGGATTTTTCATATAAAATTGAAAATTACACATTTAGAATAGTGATATCGTAGTGATGAGGCCGATCGTTACAAAATCAACTCAAATTCTTTGAAACCACAATGATCACCATAAGGTATCCAACAAATAGCATCTATTGTCAACCTATCCAATCGCTTACGATAGTTGGTCACTGATAATGCCTTCCCACACTTCCAACAACATGCATGTGGTTAGCTTTGGTGGTAGTCCTAATTAGTAATCATATTCCCAATAGTTGGAAGATGTTCGTAGATCCAAGACTACACATATTTACAAAAATGATAAAGAAAACGTTAATAGTACATATAAAGTTAAAAACAAATAACAATGATAAAAATAAAAATAATTACTTGCAAGATAGTGATATATCTTACAAGACGTTTAGCGTTGTGCTTGGAGGCATAATTCAGATTGTCATACATGTGTAGTAGTGTAGCCACTCCCCATGAAAACCCTCTAAATTGATTAAGGTCATGAAATGCGTCCAAGAATACCACACTGGTATGTGTGACACTCTTGTTAGCAAATAGTGTGCAACCTACAAGATGCAACAATATATGCTCTAGCTACTAGTGTCATTGCCTTGTGTCACATTTGGTACAATAAATGTCTCGTAGCCAGTCAAGGCGAACATATGCCCCTATACATTGCTTTGTTTATCTACTACTTGTGTAGTCACTCCAAGCAACTCAACTAACAACTCCACAACCTGCTTTACATATATTACATCATAGGTATGGAAGACACCTATAAAGGGTAGATGTAACAACGATGCCATATCATCCAGAGTAACACTCATCTCTCCTATGGGCAGATGGAAACTACTAGTTTCCTTGTGCCATCTCTCCGCAAAAGCAGACAAAAGTCCACTATCTCATGTCTCTAATGAATATGTAATCAGAGAACTTAAGCCCGTACCGACCCCTAAACCTTCAATTTCAGGTGCAAACCTTCCTCCCATGAGAGGCCAACTTCAACTCAATATGTTCCTGCAAATAATTATAATTAATTAGGTAAATTAAAATGACAAAAAAAATAAATGTTATAATTAAAGAAATAACTACCTCTCATGCATACACTTTGGCTGCCACAACATATAATGTCAAAACTGATTTATCTTGGGGCCTACAACTTCAAAAAAATACTCTTGAATTGAAAATAAAACCATACTAGTAAATGTTTTAAAACCATACTAGTATTTGTTAAATTATATTAAATTTATTTCAATAAATGCTCTACAATAGCTTTTGAAAATAACTTACACTTTATATGAAACAATTAATTTAAATTATTTTCATGAGTACTCAATCGACAAGTCTTTAGTTAAATTGTTTATCCAAGTGGATCATAATTATATTTGAAAATTTAAGTGTTAATACAATACAAATTCATTAAGTACAATTTTTTTATCACTGTAATAAACCTATACGGATTGACAATCCGTATGGTCCATACGGATTCTGCATGGACCATACGGATTGTCAATTCGTATGACCCATACAAATTGTCAATCCGTATGAACCACCTAGACCTTCGCTAGAATAGGGGCCCATTCCTATTTCTGTATGCGTCGGACTCTTATGGAAGTTTTTCTTCCTGCACTAGACATATTTCAAATACACCATTTCAATTTTGAATAATTTAAATGTTGCCCTTTTTACTTTTTCTTCTTCCTTCCTTCCTTTTTCCAATTTTTGTCACCTCTATCGTTTCTTCTTCTTTGCCGACCTCCTCCTTCTATTGGGTCGTGGTGGTTTGTTACGTACGTGGTCGCGGTGGTTTATAACAGTGTCCGTTACTTCACCATCATCGTCTTGATGGGTGTCACAATGACAACGACGGAGATATGTTTTTTACATCTGCATAACACTGATATTAGTAATCCATAATTATACTGATTGTCAATCCGTAAGGTCCATATAGATTGGTGTTATGTAGACGTAAAAACTTTCCTCTGTCGTTGTCATCGTAACACCCACCAAGATGATGATGATGAAGTAATGGATACTGGTTACAAACCACCGTAACCACCTCGATCACGTTCATTACAAACCACCATGACCAATAGAAGGAGGAGGTCAACGAAGAAGAAGAAACAATGGAAGTGAAAAAAATCGGAAAGAAGAAAAAGTAAAAAAGGATAATGTTGAAATTATTCAAAATTTAAATGGTGTATTTGAAATATATATGATGGAGGAAGAAAAACTTCCATAAGAGTCCGACGCATACAGAAATAGGAATGGGCCCCTATTCCTGTGAAGGTCTAGGATACCAATTGTCCAAAGCTAAGGTGAAAAGAGGATGCTGCTCTAATTACACAAAATTTTAGGGGATGCTGCTGTATTTTGTGGAAGGTGAACCAAACAAAAATGACACTGCAAAATCACGTGATTGTGGAAGGTGAACCAAACCAAATGCTCCTTTAAATTTTTATTATTTATTGGGCATCGCACCACCCATATCTCGACACTGAACATGAACGTTGTCAATATTGACAGAATCGTGACCTTGGTGCTAGCCTGTCCCTGTCCTAGCGGGTGCGGATAAGTATCCTATCATTCACTCTTCCACCTCACATTGATTCTTCATTTTTCCTTTCAATAGTCTAGTCATCGAGATAAGAACAAAAAGTTACGATATTAATTTCACTAATCAGTCTTCAAATCACAGAAGCAACGTTGAACAGTTATTATCCGTATCAACCCGCCATTGAAACGGGTTTGATGCTTTTGGGTGAAGTGAAGTGAAGTGAGTGGTGCAACTTTGGATCCTACTATTACGCACATGGCTTATTACAAATCGCTGAGTTCCATCACTGTGTCGGATATTGAATCCCATGGAATTGCAAGAGAAGACGCTGCCACTCTCCACCAGGGTCTCGCAGAAATCATTGAAACTCACGGCAATGGCACCCCCTCCACGTGGCAGCACGTCAGCAACAGCATCCTCAACCCTGAACTTCCCTTCTCCTTTCATCAGATGCTGTACTACGGTTGCTACAAGGATTACGGTCCCGACCCACCCGCTTGGATACCCGACCCGTATGTTTATTATTTAGACATGTGTGTCTGTGTTTTTTTATTTTTATCAACGTATGTTAGTTATTAGTTTTTGATGAGTGATTGAAGTATCTGTGTATTAGTTTGTGTGTTTTATTTCTTCCATTATGTGGAAGATGTTTTAATTGATGATTGATTGAAGTATGTGTGTATTAGTTTTAGTCATGAAATGAAAGATTTGTGATTTTTTTTTAAACCTTGTTTGATGTGTGATTAGGGAAACTGCTGCTTTGACTAATGTTTGGCAGTTGCTAGAGAGGAAGGGTGAAGAGTTTCTGGGTTCGGCATATAAGGATCCTATTACAAGCTTTGATGATTTCCAGAAATTTTCTGTCTCAAACCCTGAGGTGCTACCGATTTTACATTCATCTGGGATGTTAATAACATCTGCTAACACACTTTCAATGTCCTTTTTCATTAATGGGTGATTCTTACGAGTTTCCCTCAAGGTTTTAAATTACATTTAGTGACGGTTATACAGAACTCCAAAATCTTAATATCCCTGAAAATTGCAGGCAAGTGCAGTTGCAGACTGTAATTTAAAACTGTCACTCCCAGTAAATGACGTGGGTCCCACTTAAGTTACTGGGTTTTATCTCTTATTTTGTGGGTCCTATGTAAATTCCACTCAATAAGGGTGTTGGAAACAGTTTGTAGATAGTGTATTAGTAGCATTTATGGAGGATTTGCTTTCATTTTCTTAGAAGTTTTTGTAATTGTTGTTGTGTATTGTTTCAGATATATTGGAAATGTGTGTTGGATGAAATGAGCATATCATTTTCCAAACCACCTGAATGCATCTTACGTGATAGCCCCTCAGGGGAAAGCCCATTATCACACCCGAGTGGTCAATGGCTTCCTGGAGCATCTATTAATCCAGCACAGAATTGCTTAAATGTAAATGGCAAAAGAAGTTTGAATGATACAGTAATAATATGGCATGAAGAACAACGTGATGATCTCCCTCTACAAAGGATGACACTCGAGGAATTGCGTGAAGAAGTTTGGTATGCAGCAATTAGCCTTTTGTTGTTAGCTTTTGATGATTTTTTATTTGTTGTAGTTGTGAATTGTATATATTCATGGCTGTTTTTTTTTTTTTTTTTTTTAACATTCTGTGTTGCTAATTATTATCTTAAGGGCAATGGTTAAGGAATCAAAAGTGATGAGTTTTTATTGGAAAATGTAACATTCTTTGTTACCAATGCATTTCCACCATGATTTCTAGTAAAACTTTGTATTCATTGATTCCTTAACCATTTACCCTTGGTTTGGTTGCCAAGAGATTACTATTCAAGGGAAACTTTTCAGGAAATAGTGTGGGTCCCACACCTCCACCAAGCTACTTAAATTCAAATATTTTTTCTCAATTCTCTTCCATTCCACACAACCAAACTCATCCTTAAGGGCAAAGGTCAGCAAAACTGTTTTAAAATAGATGTTTTTAATTTCTCTACCGTATTCTCTATGTTAGAGCAAAGTATGCAAGACAACCTTACCCTATCTTTTCCCTTGGTTGACATGGTTGATTGCTGGTGGGCCTTGAACACACACTTGTAAGAGAAAAGAAAATTAAAGTCGGATGGAAAGACATGGGCTGAGGGAGGTTATGTAGGTCAATGAGAGGAGGAATAAGGATGCAACTAATGGTACAGAAGGATAAGAGCTACATAAAACTGTGGAGGATACTGTTTTTTTGGGGTGTGGGGGGGGGGGGGGGAGAGAGAAAGGAGAGTTGAACAGAATGAACACTTGGAAATTGCTTATTGGAGAGGACAATTCTGCAAGTATGGAAAAGGGTGAGGAGAATGTGACCAAAGGAGACAGTAACTGGGAAGCATAGCATAATTTGGGAATCAATTGGGTCACTTCGTCTGGTCTGTGGTTTGCAGCTCAGGATTTTCTATCACTTCCTGTCATTTTCTATTTCCATGATTGTTCTAATTTTCTGTGTTTCACCATTTAATAGGATCAATGCTTCCTGATTTTGTTATATATTTTGACTGTTAATACCAAAATAATAAGGGGATTCCTTGTCAATGCTCAATACAGAGGTATCCTGGTTCATTATTTTGGTATAAACCTAGAAGGGACATGGGGTTCAAGATCCTGGCATATTGTGATTTTGGCCTTCCAGGTCCCTTGACATTCATCATCTTGGGCTAGGTAACTGTTTCAGCCCAAAAATGTCCAGCAGAGCTCATCACTTGTCCCATCTAGAAGGACTGTCCAGATCATTTGACTTGCTTGCTATCTTGTATATTTGAAGATTTTGATTTATACCAAATTGTGATAGAAAAATAGAAAATATAGATGGTAGCTATATGCTGCAGTTCTTAAATTCATGTTATATTGTGGGGTTAAGCTTTGAAATTGAAATAGTACATAGTATGATTGTTCTACATTTAGCTTCTTCAGATCCAAATATTAATAAAAACAAAACGATACCCTGTTATTTCTGTTAACTTGTAGGTTAGTTGCATATGCTCTCAAATCTCTGGGTCTGGAGAAAGGATCTGCAATTGCGATTGATATGCCAATGAATGTCAAGTCTGTGGTTATCTACCTAGCTATCGTTCTTGCAGGTTATGTCGTTGTATCAATTGCTGATAGTTTTGCAGCTAGTGAAATATCAACCAGGCTTAAAATATCAAAAGCAGAAGTCATATTTACTCAGGTTGACTCCCTAATTTCCTTTGATTTTTTATCACTCTTTTCATGTTTATAATGATTTTTCTGTATTTCTCACTTGACAAAACTAAAGTTGTTTCTGTTGAAATTATAATGATTTTAAGATGGGAAGGAGTAAATGAGAGAATAGAGATTGAATAATCTAAAATTGATATTCATATGATGTGATACAAAGTGCAAGGTAGCAGAAACTTGGAGTTTAAACTAGGTGGCAGGATTTATACCGCTAAACATGGATGCCGGAGTGGCTGATGACCTGATTATAGAGAAGAGGTGTAAAAAGATTGTTGCATCACCCATGAAGGTCCAGATTAATCAGAATTTGCTTTCATTCGAACCTCCATCAGAGCCACACCAAACTCAACCCAATTGCAAGGCAGTGGGTCATTCCCAGCTAAGCTACAATGAGTGCAATTGTCTTCCAGCAATTGGGGAAAACTTGAAAAAGTGTCATATCAGTGTGTAATTCCAGTTTTCAAATTCCAACCTTGAGGACAAGGTTGATTTTTAGGAGGGGTGTATTGTTAGGATATAAGGAGAAGGGAAAGTTTGTTAAGATGACTAGTTTGTTAATGAGTTAGTTAGTTAGTTATTAGAGGGGTTTACTAGATATAAATCGGGGAAGAAGGATAGGAGAGAGGGGATCTTATCATTTGTAGATTGAACATTAGCTCTTTGTGAATGGAGAAATCCTTTGTGAAGGGTAAACCCTTAGAAGATAATTTTCTCTCCTATTTTCTGTTCTTCTCATCCTATTCAATAAAATTCTTTCTTTTCTTTGCCATTTCAATTCTTGGTTCCTAACAATTGGTCCGACCTGCCGGATCTTCGAGGGAGATCAAGTGTTAGAGATGGAGGAATCACAAATTTGGTCCAAGAAGGTGGAGCTGCCAGCATTCATGGGGACAGACCCAATTAGTTGGATTGCTAGGGCTGAAAAATTCTGAGGTACAAGAAATTCCTTCATTCCATAAGCTGCAATATGCATGCATGAGCACGGAGGGTGCTGCGACACATTGGTTCTACATTTGGAGCCAAAAGAATCCAGGTTCAGATTGGGGGTTAGTTTCCACAGCTTTGATCAAAAGATTTGGAGATAACTATGGTAACCCACATCAAAAAAGATTGAGTATCTTGAAGCAAGAAGAGAAAATTGATATGGAAACCCACATCATAAAAAGGGAGACTTCCACAAAGTTCTTGAAAGAGAGGACCAACATTCAAAGCTGAAACACATGTTGCGCAAGATATTAATTGAAGTTGATTTCCATGCCTCTCAACAAGACAAAAATAGCATGGAGGGAAGTGGGTGAGGATGCAGTGAAGCAAAGGCTAGTTCTTGGACAAGACAGGTGGAACTACCCAGATCTGATAGAAGCATAGAAGGGGGAACTGGTTTAAAGGGTAGTAGTTTTGAGTGTGACAATGACCCATTGCAGTTCTTGAAATCAGAAAACAGAAGTAACGAAGGTTCAGTAATCAAGAACCACACCTTTTGTGGTGGAGAAGAAACCAAAAATGATGAAGCAAAATTAGCAAGAGAAACGAAGATTGAAAAGGTTATGGAGGAAGAAGTTGATCCATCAATAAAGAGGGAGAAGCACAAGGAAAATAGAGTGAAAAATGTGCTGTGAAGACTGTTTTCTTGATAACCCAATAGCAGATTTGATCAAGAAGGAAGTCGAAGCTAATGATGCAACCAAGCCTCATTGTTTTCAAGATTTAGATTTCCATAAAAAGATTATGATGAAACAGAAATCATTCATGAAGGTGGTTGGAACATCAATTGTGCTGGAATCTTGGAATGTCAACTTGTTGGGTGAGCCTTTAGCATTAAATTTTGTGGTGTCTATGGATGACAGCTCACAAATGGAGTCAAGGCAAAGGGAGGTACAGAGACAGTCATGATGATTCAAGTTATACAGAGTCCACCCTCATCCCCACCACCATCGAAGCCGTCGGACTGAGTTTGCATGAAGTGGCCAGCGGGTTCACAGTTGATCCCCCATGGAGGGACACCAAAGAGGCACATCTTGTTAGTGTAAATGATTCAGTTCTGAAGGATGAGAAAGAGGAAGGGGGAAGTTATGGAATGCTACCAAGTATGCCTAACTTTTTACATAATGGGTCAGGCCCAAATGGGTTGTAGAAATGGGATTCATAAAAGAGGAGCAGAAAATTGGATAATATGCCAACCGAACTCATTCTGGGATTTAATTGGCATATCCCAAGCCTACGGCAGGAAAGCACCACAATGCTATCATGAAAGGCAAATGAAGATCATGGTGATGAAGATGAGCCATGGGATCCAGCTTCCACAATTCCAACCAGAAACTTGGAGTTTAAACTAGGTGGCAGGATTTATACCGCTAAACTTGGATGCTAGTGTAGTTGATGACAAGATTATAGAGAAAAGGTGGAAAAAGATTGTTGCATCACCTATGGTAGTCCAGATTAATCAGAATTTGGTTTCATCTCGACCTTCACCAGAGCCACCAAACTCAACCTGCATGCAAGGCAGCGGGTCATCCCTAACTAAGCTACAATGAGTACAATTGTTTTCCAGCAATCCGGGAAAACTTGAGAAAGATTGTCATTTCAGTGTGTAATTCCAGTTTTCAAATTCCAACCTTGAGGACAAGGTTATTTTTAGGAGGGGTGTATTGTTATAAGGAGAAGGGAAAGTTAGTTAAGATAGTTAGTTTGTTAATGAGTAGTTAGTTAGAGGGGTTTATTAGATATAAATCGGGGAAGAAGGATAGAAGAGAGGGGATCTTATCATTTGTAGATTGAGCATTAGTTCTTTCTGAGGAGAAATCATTTGTGAAGGGAAAACCCTTGGAGGAGAGTTTTTCTCTTATTTTCTGTTCTTCTCATCCTATTGAATAAAATTCTTTCTTTTCTTTTCCATTTCAATTCTTGGTTCCTAACACAATCATTCTTTATCTTATCCCTTTATGTGTGGCTATACATTTATCTTAATATTCTCATTTCTGCCACTCCTATGTTTTTGTCTCGTTTGTCTCTTCGAAGTCCAACATTCATTACCATAAAGTACAGTTGGTGGTCATATAGCAGTACAATAAAATTAAGAATGCTAAAAAAATGAATTAAAAATATAATGCAGTGCAAAATCTAGGATGGGAAATGAGCCATGGCTTTTAGATATGGGCTAGACTTCATTTAGGACATGAAATGGGACCGTGCAACATCTGTGATCAGTGGCCGAGGCCGGAACTTTGTTTGGGTGGAGGGGGAGGGGCCAAGATAAAATGCCTCATTAAGGCCTATTTTTCCTTTTTATCCAAGGGGGCATAAGAGAATTTTATTTTATATAAAAAATTTAAAGAAAGCTCAATTTTTGGGGGTGACCATGGCATCTTCGGGTGACTCCCTTGCTCCACCTCTGTCTGTGGTAGAGACTACGTAATAGGAACTGGATCAGGAGAAATAGAAAAATGGAACCTTCGAAAATGGCTTTATTCTGAATGGAGTAAACTCCAGCAGTTACAATTGGTGTTTCTTCGAGGGAAACACAACCTCCTCACTCAGTTCTCTCCTCTCTCTCCCTTCTCTCTTCCTTCCCTTTATACCTTTGCTGAGTTAGTTAATTATAACTAACTCTCATTCTGTTATCTCAACAGCTAATTCCTATTTACACCTCCTAGAATACACTTGACCCCAGCTACCTCTATCACTACGCTAGAATTTATCTGGGACAAAAATAGGGGCTAAACTACTTCAGTTCAGGATGGTTTGATTCATATCCAATATAAGTCACCCCTGGTATGATTCATTGGACAAAAAGAATTTGTCATTGGAATGAGTCGTTGGGAGAAGTCACCACCACTAGTTTGATTCTTTGTTGCAAAAGGACCACACGACAAACACCTTTTATAAATAGGAATTACTAATTTGTATTTTATTTCACATCCTTTATATCTAAATACCAATTTAAATTATTCAGACTCTATTCTCTTTTCCTCCTTTCCTGCATAAAATCCTATCATTTGGACATATTTAAAAAAGGGTTGATTAGTTTTTAGTCTCTCAAGTTTTTTAGCTTCCAATTTTTAGTCCCTCAAATTTTTTTTGACAACTTTTAGTCCTTCATTAATTTTTTGTCGTTACTTCTAATCCCTCTAAAAATTTTGCTCATTTTTAGTCTCATTTATTTTTATTGCTCAAAATTAGTCCCTAATATAAAGTAAATGAGGAACTAAAAATAGACAAAACAAGAACTAATTTTAAGTAATAAAAATAAACAAGGGACTAAAAATGAGAAAAAAAATTTAGAGGAACTAAAAATACTGAAGAAAAATTAATGAAAGACTAAAAAATTGTCAAAAAAAAAATTTGGAATCTGAAAAATTTGAGGGACTAAAAACTTAATTAACCTTTTAAAAAACTAGTTTATTTCTTGATAGGTTGACTATTATTGTAAAATGGGTGTCAATTTTGTGGCTTATTGCGGTGTTATAGTAATTTACTTTTTCCTGTCTCATTCTTCCCTTTCCTTCCTCTTGTTTCATTAATCAGGATCTCATTATGCGTGGTGACAAAAGTATCCCCCTTTACAGGTGAAAAATTCTTTTCACTATTTGCTAAAGACACGCAGCAGTTGAGTTGTTTTCTTTGTTGCTCAGTAATAGGGTGTCTCATATTGTTGCTTCATAAATGCAGAAGAGTTGTGGATGCACAGTCACCTATGGTAGTAGTTATCCCTACCAAAGGATCTGAATTTAGCATGAAACTGCGTAACGGTGACCTCTCTTGGCATGATTTTTTGGAGAAAGTCAATAATCTCAAGTATGCACATTAATCCTGATTTATTCATAGATATTCAATTTATGCAATAAATTATAAATAAAATAGAATATCAGTATGGGATATTCCTTTGCTTCTTTACCATTATGATGTACACTGACACCGGCGGATCCATGTTGAAATGAGGGTGGGCAAATGCACCCCCTCATTTCAATAAAACCATTAATATTTATCCAAAAATATTATATTTTGCACTTCCTAATTTTATATTTTGCATCCCATAATTTTATGTATTTGAACTTTCTTATCAGTTCACATGTGAGAGTAAATAAATGTACCCTCTTATTTTAATAAAATGCACATATTTATCTTAAAATTTTATATTTTGTACCTTTTATCTTCGTGTTTAAATCCAAATATTTCATATGATAATGATAATTATCAATTTTTTATTTTTTTAAATAAATTGCCCCCACTAATTTAGTGGTCCTAAATCCGCCACTGTACACTGATGCTCAGAACTAATTCAAAAGTTCTACAGCATGAAAAGTCATGATATTCTCTTGAAATTTTAATTCTCATTTGTTATCATGTAACATACAGAGGCAAGGAATTCATATCTACAGAACAACCAATAGAGACATTTACAAACATTCTCTTTTCTTCTGGAACAACAGGTAAGTTTAATTTTTTGTTTTGGCCTAAAAGGATACATCCTAGACAAAATAAGTTTTTGTGTAGTTGATCAACGATATTTGAGGTAAAAGGATTGATTCAATACCAAGATTTCATTCAACATATGAAGCTAGCCAAAAGCTAATATAATATCATCTCATTTGGTGGTATAGGTGATCCAAAGGCAATTCCATGGACCAATATTACTCCTCTAAAAGCTGCTGCAGATGCATGGTGCCACATGGACGTTCGTAAAGGTGATGTAGTGTGCTGGCCCACTAATCTTGGATGGATGATGGGGCCATGGCTAGTATATGCATCCTTGCTAAATGGAGCTTCAATGGCTCTGTATATTGGATCCCCTCTTGGGTCTGGCTTTGCCAAGTTTGTACAGGTACAAACTCATTCTACTGTTTAAATTGTTTATCCCTTTTCATAGGCTTTTGTTGCCTGTGAAGTGTGAACACTTGTTATTCTTACATTGACTGGTACGTACTCAGAAGTTAGTTACTACTTCTGCAGAAAAACAAGTACTTGTTTGGAAGATTATTTTTTGTTATTGTTTGTGTCTTACTTTTGCATTTCCATGAACTCATGCCAGCAAGTCAAAACAGTTTTCTCAAGTAAGATATAACATCAACTAAAAATGCATGTGTCTTCTTTGTCTCTGTTTACTGGACTGTATAATAGAAACTACAACTTTTTAGCAGTTTATTTTCTGCTACTAGACTTTACTCTTGTTAATTTATCATTTTATCATGTATAAAATCCACAAGTAGGTAGGTGCATCTGGGGAAAGTCAAATGTATATTTTGTATTTATGTTCTATTACACAAGCAGAGGGGTGGAGTGTGTTTCTGCAGCCTGCACCTTGCAGCTCTTGAAGTAATTTAATGGCATAATAGTATTATTTGTTTGTTGTACTTTTACTATTTATTGTAGTAACTCTACCACAATAATTGCTTTTTTTCCAATCAACCTAATGTTTGCTTTTCATAATCATAAAGATAGGAAACACTTATTGAATATAACTATGGCCAACGTTTTGCATAATGACAATAATTGATGTTTTTGCCAATGCCAGTATGCAGTTTGAAAATAACCATATTTTAAAACATACATTCAAGAATCCCTTGCCCTAGATTTACTGTTTAACAAACAAAACACATCACAATAGTTGTGCTTTGTTTGGCTAGTCCTTAGGATTGTTTTTGATATTCTTTTCTTCATACTGAATGCTTTTGTGTCTTGTTTAGGATGCTAAAGTAACAATGCTTGGTGTTATTCCAAGTATTGTACGGAGTTGGAGAAGTGCAAATTCCACATCTGGCTATGATTGGTCTTCTATCCGGTAAGTATTAGTTGAATTGAGTCTACCCCCCTAACAAGGTGGTAATGCATGAATGTGGATGTCATTTATGATTATGCAGTATTTGATTGGAACTATTAATTTTGAATGATATAGTTGCTTTGGCTCCACTGGTGAAGCATCTAATGTGGATGAATACCTTTGGCTGATGGGGAGAGCTCTCTACAAGCCTATCATTGAATATTGTGGTGGTACAGAAATTGGGGGTGGATTTGTTTGTGGATCACTACTACAGGCTCAGTCATTAGCTGCTTTTAGCACACCAGCTATGTGCTGCAGTTTGTTTATTCTTGATGATGATGGCCATCCTATTGTAAGCACTATTTATTCAACTTTTGAATTGAAATATTGCTTGTCACAATTATCAGTGTTTAATATGCTAGTGATCTATATGAAGTTATCACATGCTTATGACTTTATAACTAATGTTTGATAAGCTTATATGACCACTATATATTTGAGTTTACAATTACTAAGACAGATTTATATTTTGGTATTATTTTAGTTCTAGAAGCTTTTATTCTTAGTTTTGCCGAACTGATCAAAATTCAAATGATCTATGGCCCTTCATTTTTATTTCTTGAGCAAACTAATGTTCAGACTAGGTATTTTAACTAGTGTTTGGTCTTTTCTATGACAGCCACAAAATGTTCCAGGAGTAGGTGAGTTGGCTCTTGGTCCGCTCATGCTTGGGGCTTCAAATACACTGCTTAATGCTGACCATTACAGTGTCTATTTCAAAGGAATGCCTCTCTTGAATGGAAAGGTGGGCATACTATTCTCCTTTATGTGGTAATTGGGTATCTGGGGTACCTGAAAATTTACGGATGAGTTTCTCTAATCAGGTATTACGGAGGCATGGAGATGTATTTGAGCGTACTGCTAGACGATACTATCATGCACATGGTCGTTCAGATGATACGATGAACCTTGGGGGAATCAAGGTAAATATTTTGCCTATGTAATAATTATTAAAATAGTTGGAATGTTAAATGAATATGATGTGCAAAACAAACGTGGAGAGCAAAACTCTGCTGAAAATGTCGTTCCCTTTTGTTGATATATATTATGACTTTTTTGTTTTTTCGATGTGGTACTGTGGTTTTGAATGAAAACATAGGTAACGTGAAGAAGGGGTTGTTTGAAAAACCGCAAATTATGATGTGCAAAACAAACATTCTTCATGTAATTCCTGGGAATGAGGTGATGTGCTGTCATTAACTTAGATGAATAAATATATGAAATGAATCCTCTTGAGTTCACATATATACGTTTTTCTATTTCAATTTTCTTTCAGAAGAAAAAAAATGTAAAGTCTGTGATCCTGTACAGTTGAAATGCAACTGTAGAGTATCTTGATCCCTGAAAGTGTAATAATATTCAGCTGATTGAAAATTGTGAGAGAATCATGCTCAATTAATTGTCATATGAATCTAAATTTTTATTTGTAAATTAACCTTTATAGAATGCATCAACACGAAATGTGTCTCTAGAAAGGAATCTGGGGCATGAATTGGGTAATTGTGCAGCCTAACCATTGCAACAGAATATATTACATCTTGCTGATATCAAATAGTTGAGCTTTGTTTCGTTAGAGCCTTTTTACATAAAATTTGCCATAGCTTTTTTGTAGTTCCAATCATATAGATTCTCGATTATATTGATATTTTCTTTTGATAATAAACAGGTTTCTCTGTGTGTGAGAGAGACTAGTCTAGTTGTCTTTTTCTGTATATAGTGTCTCTGAAAAGTTTAAGCATTCGACTTTATTAGTGTGTTCTAACATTTCATGCTGTTTGTTTGGACAGGTGAGTTCAGTTGAGATTGAACGCATATGCAATGGAGTAGATAGCAACATTCTGGAAACAGCTGCAATAGGGGTACCACCTTCTGGTGGTGGGCCTGAGTTGTTGACTATAGCTGTTGTATTCAAGGATTCAAATAGCACAAAGCAAGATTTACACCAATTGAGGATGTCTTTTAATTCAGCTCTCCAAAAGAAACTAAATCCACTGTTCAGGGTAATGATTACTTTTCTTTTCGAAGACTGCTTTTTTTTTATATGTACAATGGTCACATTGAGGTTCAAAGAGTGCTAGGAACACTTATTCTAACTCATTCTTTCTTATTGATTGAAATTTATTGAAAACTACAAAATCAGGATAGAGGTACATTAAATATGATAAATATGATGTGAAACCCATAAAATTTTGTAATTTTAATAAATTCCAACCAATAAGAGTGTTCAAAAAGTATGTTAGAGAGATTGGTTTTAGCATTTCTCTTTTGTATTATCACAGCAGTTTAGTGTTCTAAATACATGCACTATTGTGTAGGTTTCTCAAGTAGTCACACTGCCATCTCTTCCAAGGACGGCATCCAACAAGGTTATGAGAAGGGTTTTGCGACAGCAACTTAGCGAAACTAACCAAAATTCTAAAATATAATACAATCATGTTAATCAAATATTGAAGATTGGATATCCAGGACCAGGAGCGATCATGGTACACATTTAAAAGTATTATTCTTTTTGGTACTAGAAAAGAATAATATTACGGTAATTACAATATAATGTACAAATGGTATAAATAACTCCCATTTGTAACAATAGAAATAAAACAAAAGAATAGGAGTTTGAATTGTATTTACATCTAAAAGTATTATTCTTTTTGGTACTATAAAAGAATAATATTACGGTAATTACAATATAATGTACAAATGGTATAAATAACTCCCATTTGTAACAATAGAAATAAAACAAAAGAATAGGAGTTTGAATTGTATTTACATTTAAAAGTATTATTCTTTTTGGTACTAGAGAAGAATAATATTACGGTAATTACAGTATAATGTACAAATGGTATAAATAACTCCCATTTGTATAGAAATAAAACAGAAGAATAGGAGTTTGAATTGTATTTTGAAATCAGTTTTTAAAACCTGTTGGGTTGATCAAAACCTTTTTTTGAGAGGCTTGGTAAAAAGCGTAACAGCAAAAGAGTATTGCAAGCAGAAGTTTAAATATCATTATGGGATAAGATGGTGCAAGAACAACTTTAGGTATAAGCGTATTCTTCCTCCAAAAAAAAAACATTTTAAATTCTGCATTTATTTAGTTAGTAAACATAAATAGAGAAGGGGTGAGAGATCAACACGTGATGGTTATTTTGGTTCATCCAACAATCCTTAGCTGTTTTTTTTTGGTACATAAATTACTTAAGACATGTTTAGTTCTTGACTTGCAGTTTATTTTTCAACTAAGGCAGAATGATTGACTCACATGTTATTATAATCTTTGCTACTCAATTATTGTTTCACAGGTCTTAGCTAAACCAAGTATTCTTTGTGCAAGCTGTTTTAGATTCCACACACCTTGTGTTTGATTGAGGGGGGAAGGAGAAAAATAAAGAAGAAATAGGATGGATTCCACACCTCTTACACTTTAATTTAAATATCTATTATCTATTTTAATCTTCTCTATTTTCATCCTCTCAACCAAACACACTACAAGTGTTTAGATAAAAAAGGTATACAAATAAACCAAAGTTGGATGAAATATTTTGAGCACAAACATAGGTTTTTCTTCTAAGATATTTACAATAAATGAACAAGTCTTGTGAGATAGTTGGAAATTGAATAAATGTGACTTTTGAATATGCAACGATCAAGAAGTGTCATCTTTTCGCTATTTATAATATTTTTCTCGAGAGACGTTAATACAAGGACTCTTTCAAGTGCTTCATTTGTCTACATTTAAATGTTGTAACATTGAATATGCAATAAATTAATACCACTAGTATTAAATACAATATATCGTATTTTTGGACTATTAAATATGCTTTTTATCCTTTAGTAGTGATAGGAATGCAGGTAAGTTAAACTTTTTCATTTGTATGGATGATACGTTGACATTTTCAAAAGTTCAAGTTATCACATATTTTTTGTGTAAGGCTTTAAGCCTCTTTGTTTTATGAATCGACAGTGACAATCATAAGACGAAGCTTGTTTGTCATGTTACTCTTTTTGTATTGTATTCTTTCCCAAAGCAAGCTCAATGTTTTTGTACTCTCACCAATTCCTTTCATTTTGCTCCTACAAGTCCTAATTCCTATTGATCAACAAAATAGGGAGCATAGCTATCCTATCATAAGCAACGTGAGCATGTTGTACTTGCATGGGTTTCCTATTGATTTAGTGAACTTGTGATAAGGACTTCAGTACTATAGGGTGTTTGAGTCTCACATTGAGTAGTATGGGATATGTTTGGTGGAGTAAGCGAGTGATTGTATTCTCCCCCTTGACAACTAGCTTTTAAGGGAGGGTTCTGTTGGATCTGTTAGTTAATTTAGAATTGGAATATATCCAATTGCACAAGAGTCAGAATCTGAGTAATTAAGAGGAACAATACAATCTACTACAACTATACAAAAAACAAATTAAATAGAACCTGTATGATAAGTATGAATCAGACACAGATGCAAAGAGATGAAAAGATCCGAGCCCAACAATGTTGTCTCCTTAAGACAATTTGTTCCCTCCAATTGATGCTAAAGGTTGATGAACAATTGTCTCCCAGGATAGAACGGATCAACTCTGAAGATTGATGACACTTCAAATCAACAGCCCAAACGAACAAAGCTAATGCTTGAGGAACCACAGAGTTATGTGATATGGAAAATGTACTAGTATCTAAGCGAGAATATCAGAAAAGATTAACTATCAAAACTCTATTAGTTTTTCTACTTATTTTCTGACTGTCTCTGTGTCTATTTATAGACAACAAACAACCCTGGTGAAGAGTTGTCGGTAAACCATCGCGACTCTTGGCGATGAATCATCGCGACTCTTGGCGATGAACCATCGTAACCGTTGGTTATCGGAGCGGTTGGGAGTAGTTATTTTTCTAACCTTTCCCAAGAGCGGTTAGGAGTAGTTATTATTTTGAATTGTTAACCGCCTCTTATTCATAACCCATGGAGTTTAAACAAAAACTCCAACAATCCCCCACATGAATAAGAAATCAATTCAACATGACTAAATGCATATGAATATGTATGCAAGTGTGATTCCTCGGCGAGAAACAATTGCATCGAGATAGGTAGGGGTTACCTTTGAACCTTCTCTAGTGTAAACCTATCGGGTATACTAGATCAATCGGTGGTCGTGATGCCTTGAACCGTCA
>PYAF01001896.1:105963-123311 GCA_007407185.1 Glycine tomentella
AAGCGGCCCTCACTTCACACTCACATAGGTGATTTCTTGTGATATACCTCCACATACATCATCTGAACACATCAGATTAAGAAACCATTAAAAGCCATTATGCTTACCCTCATATACACTGTATTGTCATAGGAATGAGTATGAGTTTAAAAACTCCACAGTGTTTAACAGTCGATCATGACTTAGTTGTCTCTTTGAAGCTAGTTCGTGGGACCTCCACTCATCAAGGTAGAGTTACCGCGATGATCAACAATTGATAGGCCTTAAACCCATTCCTTTCGACAAATTTTCAACTAACTCTCTAGGAATCCCTTTAGTTAATGGATCCGCTGTGTTCTCTTTAGAACTTGTTCTGCTAGGAGAGAACAGAAATGTCCAACAAGTGGTGTTGGATGATTTTCTTTAGCATCAGGCTCTCTCTCTCTTAAGAAGCTTATGAACTGAAGCAACTTAAGGAAGAAGATGATCACAACAGCGATACACACGAAGCAATTGGTGTGCGGTGTGTGCCGTGTGAATGGAAAGAGAGAGTCAGAATTGTATATGTACCTTTCACCATGGTTCATGCTTGTATTTATAGGGTTTTACCTGGACTTTGATAACAGACGGACGGTTGAACTCAATATCTTCTTCCGGGATATGTGGAGATATTGATAACTAAAAGATAATGATCGTATCTTTCATCCTCTGGTGGTTGCTCTCTGGTGGTTATATTAACAGAGATTTGATTATTTAAATTAGTTGGACAAAAGATAATATGTTTATCTTTTATCCGCAACAGATGCCCCTCAGCCCGGTCATCTAGCACTCTGGGTGGCCGGGATGTATCAGCAATGAAGCCGACCATGCTTTTTAGGACGAACCCAGGCAAGGTCAATTGATGTCCGAACCGAGATGGTTTTCGTCCGAGCCGATGTGTCCAAGGTGCGAGCTGAGGAGAAAATTTATCCGGCTTGAGGTAATCAAGTTCCGAGCCGAGATGGTTTTCGTTCGAGCCGAGACACTCTTCACATCTGCCCCTTGTTGAGATAATCCACCTTCCGACAATGTCCATCGGTCATTATTTAGCGACGTTACTGCCGAGCTACCTCTTATCTTTTCACATCAGTCTGAACAGCTATGATCATAGGGGAATGGAACGTCTTCCAGTTTTCAACTGCCACGTGTCTTATCGATCAACTTCTGTCCTTTCTTTGCACGCTTTAATCATTTCCTTTCCGGGCTAATGACATCTTTGCCCCTTCCACGTTCTTCCACAACCAGCAGTTATTATCCATAACTTTTGAATTCTGGCGGTTACTCTTTTTGTTTAATGTGTCCCTTCCGTTTCCTCATAATGGTGCTTTATTGTGAGTAATTTCCTCACAATTTCCGCATTGCCTTTGAATCTTCTGCACCTTTCGTTTCTTTTGGGCCTCCTTTTCACCTTCTGCGATTCCGGCACTCTCTGCTTCTTCCCGTACCGCTTTCAAGTTACTTGTTCTTTGTAGTCAATCCTCCTTCCACCCACCTCCTTCTATTCCAGGTATCTTTCGATTTACTTCTTTCATTTACTGTTGTTGTAATTCTTTACTTTTCGTCTTATTTCGCATGAACCCTAAGTGTCGATCTTTTCTGCACATTTCCTTCATTTCCACACTTCCCAGTTCTTGTGTTTTTTCCTCATTCATCATGAAATATACCCCCGAGCAAGAAGAAGAAATCCACAAAACAGTTTCCCCTCGTGCTGCATTCTGGCTCTATGGCTTGCCCTTTCCTGAAGAAGAAAAAAGAAAAGCCCTGCTCCGGGCCCCTTCTGGCCCAGGCAATGCCAAAGCCCCTATTCCAAAACCCCCCATTCCTTCCAGATTAGGTCCAAAACCTCCAAATCCTTCTAGGTTAGGGTCCTCTAATTTGGGGTCATCGTCACGTCAGAGGTCACCAATACTTGCCTCCGAGTCTAGGGCACTTCCCAGGGCTCCCGCTCCCTCGAGTGATGCTCCTCCAATTGATTCCGAAACCTACCTTGTACCCGAGCTGAATTTCGAAATTCAATATGAACACTGCTCAAAATGTATTGAGGAATTCATGTACTTAGACAATATGGATTTTAATAGAGAGGCTGAGGAGCTGTTGGATCGATGTCGTCATAACCCCATCTGGGTTCCTAAACCTCCTCCTAAGGAAACCAATACATTACCATCCCAGTCGGATTTCAGTACCGGGGTGCCGACTTCTGTCGAAGAGTCTACCATACCGGTTCCGGCCTCTTCTCAACCCAGCCCCTTGACGATTCCCCTTCCATGTATTTTACTAATTGTTTCTTTTTATTGTCATAGGTAACTATGGAGCCGTCCGTCGCCAGAACCGTTGAAGAATCCGCAACCGGGTCTCACTCCCAAACTCTCTCTCCTGCTCTGACAGGTAGATTTCCCTGGGTTGCTCATGAGGTGTTGCAACACACCTCGGTGATGGGTTCCGAGGACCTTGCATCCCTCCCCCTTGGGGACCAAGAAGGCTTTCATGTTTGTCTTCCCCGCCCGGGTGAGCCTGTATGCTCTATCCGAGAGGGTAATGACCCTGATTTCTTTTTATTTTACAAAGACATAATCACTCGATTGGGAGTCCGTCTTCCCTTCACCGACTTCCAAATGCGGGTGCTAGATCACCTGCAAGTCGCTCCTTCTCAAATTCATCCGAATGGTTGGGCTTTCATGCAGGCCTTCGAAATTCTTTGTCAGAAATTGGAAATCTCTTGCACTCATTCTTTATTCTTTTATTTTTTCTCCGTCCAAACCAACCGATCAGGCAAAGAACCCGCCGACTGGAAAGGGTGGACCTTTTTCCGGGGTCGTAATGACTGTCAATCTGACCGTCGGCTTTTTTCTTTATTTGCCGAGTCCTTTAAAGGCTTCAAGGACAAATTTTTCAAAGTTGTCGCCGAACCCGGCCAACACCCTTTCTTTTCTAAATCTTCTGATTCTTCCTCGGGATCCTGGAAGTTCCCATTATACTGGACTTCCACCCATCATGATCTTCCTTCCGCTTTTTATCGAACCGACGAGACTCGGTTGTCGGATTCGGATGCTTCTTCCGCGGCTAGCATATTGTCATACAAATCCTCAAAAAGCTTGGCTCCCATAGCTTATTATATTCAGTGTGGTCAGTTTGAATTTCTTCTAAAGATTATCATTGAAAATATTTAATACTAGTCTTGACATTTATTTTATTGTTGTTGCGCAGCGACCGAGATGAACACAAACCCAGCTCCCCGAACGGCACATCTTTTGGCCCTTAAGTCTCAGAAGAAGCGAAAGAGGACCGAGGGCAAGGGTAAAGCATCGGCCGACGAGTATTGCCCGTCCCCGGTTCCTGCCGAGCCCGTCAATGAGGCTCCTTCAGCCCCTCTTCCCTCTTCTCTGACGGTCGAGGCTCCCGTCGTCGCCCTTGACGAGCCAGTGGCCGACGCTGTTGCTGACGCCCCGGCCCCTGCTGAAACCCCTGCATCGGTGCCCGATCCTCCCGAGGAACGTATCCAGTTGTCTCCTCGGTCTCTCTGGGACCAGGGTATAACTCGGGAGCTCTTCCAAGTTATTCGGGCGTCGAAAAAGTATTCCGACTTGGTTCCCTTCTCTGATCCCGAGCTGGATGAACTAAGCTCGATGGAACTGGCCTGCCTCAAAACCGCCACCTTGGTTGGAAGCTTGGTATCTTTGAATAAAAAAGCTTGCAAGGTGGCCGCTGAGCTCGAAGTTTCTGAGAATGAGGCCCGACAGCTTCAACAAGAGCTGATCTTGGCTCGGGAGCAAGTGGCGTCTTCGGCCCAGGAGCTGGAAGCGTCAAGGGCGGAAGCCAGAAAGGCTCAGGAGTCGGCAGCAAAGCTGACTTTAGAGCTTGAGACATCTCGGGCCCAACTCGCAGCTTCTCGGGCGGAGATTGAATCTTCAAAGGCTGCTGTGGCCAAATTGGAGGGGAATCTGACCGAGTTCAGGGGGCGGGTTGCCGATGCTCGCGATCGGTGTGATCAGCTACTTGCTGTTAATGAAAATAAAACTAAGCAAGTAGCTGACACTCTTAACGAACTGATGTTCGTTCGGTCGCAGCTGGCCCAGTCCGCTGAAGCCTCTTTTAACAATGCTTTGGACCAAGTCCGCTTCCTGAACCTCGACCTCAAGCTGAACACCGAGGGTATGCATTTCAAATCTTATGTCGGGAATGGTCAGCTGCTGACCGTTTCGGACAGTGAAGAGGAAGAAGCAAGCTCAGCGGAAACACCCGAGGAGGGTCCAGCTCGGGATGACGGGGACAACTGAAAGGTCGGGATGCCAGTTTTACTTTGTACTTACTTTCTTTTCCGAACATTTGTTGAATACTTTGCACAATTGATTAAGTAATGTTAGTCGGCTTTTATCAGTTACGATTTGCCGCTTTTATTTTTTCCGTATAATGGCTCCAACGGCCAAGTACCTTTTGACCTGACTCGTCGGTTGGGATTTAAATACTCCACTTTCATATGTTGACTTCTATGGCCAAGTATTTTTGACTTCGACTCGTCAGTCGGGATTTAAATATTTCATCTTCGGCTTCTATGGACGAGTATATTATTTAATCCGAATCATTAGTCGGCATTAAATATGATTATGGGATCATGTTCCCGTCTTAGCAACTGTTAATATATTCGTAACGTTAACCTGTAGATGTAATTCTTTCGGAAAATCCGATGATTCACCCGTGATTAAATAGTTACGTCGGCCTGATCAGGACCGAGTTAATATAAAACAACGACTAAGCGCTCAAAGTTTGTGCACAAAAATTTTCCTGCATTAAGGATTTTATTAATAATCTTTGAAGATTGATACAAATTCATGATCTCAATTACAGATTTGCGCGGGTTTCACATTCCCGGTTCACATAATCGACTAATGAGAAAGACATGAAATTTTACTGGTGATCCCTATTAATGGAAATCACACTAGTCCCATGATCCCAATGACGGGCCTAATGGCCAACTAAAGGGAAGCACATGGCGTCCATGATTCCGATGACGGACTTAAAGCCGACTAAAGGGAAACACATGGTGAAGTTCCATGATCCCTATGACCAACTAGAAGCCAACTAAAGGAAAACACATGGACCTTCTCGACTGCACATTGTCAGCTATAGTATTTCTTCAACTTGTCCGCGTTCCAAGTCCGTCTGACTTGCCTGCCGTCCAAGGTTTCCAACAGGTATGCTCCTTGTCCAAGATTTTGGACAACTTGGTACGGTCCTTCCCAGTTCGCTGGCTTCCCATCTCGGGCGTTTTTATTTCCGATGTCGGCTCGGCGTAACACGAGATCGTCCTTTTCAAAGGATCTCGGTTTCACTTTTTTGTTGAACCTTTGGGCCAATTTGCTCTTTTGCTGAAGGTCCCGACGATGGGCAGCAGTGCGGACTTCTTCTACCAAATCCAGCTCGGCTGCCAGTGCCGCATCATTGCCGTTCTCCTGAGACACATGCTGCCTCCTCCAAGATGATTGGCCGATCTCCACTGGGATCATGGCTTCACAGCCATAAGTCATCCTGAATGGGGTTTCTCCGGTGGCCGTTTGGGCCGTAGTTCTGTAAGCCCAAAGCACATAATAGAGTTGCTCGACCCAGTTCGGGCCGGCTTCGTTCATTCTTTGGGGCGACTTACCAACGGATGATGAACAAGGTCTTCTCGGATCAAATCGGGCGTAACATTGAAGTATACATAGACGATATGATCACAAAGACATCAGCGGCTGGGGACCACATCCAGGATTTGGAAGAAACCTTCCAGAAACTGCGGCAGCACAACATACGGCTGAACCCGCTGAAGTGTGCATTTGGGGTAAAAGCCGGGAAATTCCTGGGTTTTATGCTGACCCACAAGGGAATAGAGGCGAACCCGGATAAATGCAAGGCCGTCCTGGATATGCAATTTTCGACCAACAAGAAGGAGGTCCAGCAATTGACGGGGAGGATGGCGGCCCTAACCCGATTCCTACCAAGGTCCGCGGAGAAGGCTCTTCCTTTCTTCAAGCTATTGAAGAAAGAAGCAAAGATCGGATGGAATTCGGTGTGCGAGGAGGCGTTTCAACAGATCAAGACATGTTTAGCCTCACCTCCAGTATTGTCAAAGCCCGAGCCAGGGGAAACGCTCGTCCTGTACCTCTCGGTCGGTGAAGAAGCCATTAGCGCCGTACTGGTCAGAGAAGTGGGCAAGTCACAGTCGCCGGTATACTTCGTGAGCCGAGCTCTCAAGAACTCGGAGCTGAGATACGAGAAGGTGGCTTTTGCTTTGCTCACCACAACAAAGAGGCTTCGCCCATACTTTCAGAGCCACATCGTCGTCGTACGAACAAATCAGCCCATCCGACAGGTGTTGCACAAACCGGATCTAGCAGGGAGAATGATGAACTGGGCCATTCAGCTATCCGAGTTCGACATCCAGTATGAGGCTCGCCACGCCATTAAGTCGCAGGCCTTGGCTGATTTCATAGTAGAATTGACCCCGACATCAGCCGCTCAGCAGAATGATAAGGTGTGGAAGGTCTACGTTGACGGCTCGTCCAATGCAAAGGAAAGTGGAGCCGGGATCATCATTGAAAACCCCGACGGTGTATCTCTGGAACAGTCATTGCAGCTTAACTTTCCGACTTCTAATAATCAAGCGGAATACGAAGCTTTGATTGCAGGGCTGAAGCAGGTCAAGGAGCAAGGAGCGTCAAGGGTCAACATTTTCACTGACTCACAACTGGTTTTCGCGCAGATCGAGGGCAAATATCAAACCAAAGGCCCTTTAGTAGCCAAATATCTGGTTAAAGTAAAGGAGATGATGGCAGATTTTGATGAAGTAGTGGTCGCACATATTCCAAGGGAGGAGAACGCCCGAGCCGACATCCTATCAAAGTTTGCTAGTACGAAAGGGGCGGGAAACCACAGGACGGTTATCCAACAGGAGCTTGCCCAGCCGGCGTGCGTCATGATCATACTTGTCGCCGAGGACTGGAGGAGGCCCATCATTAACTATTTGGAGCAAGGAGTCATCCCAGATGAGGAGCTAGAAGCGAAGAAATTGATCCGAGAGGCGGCTATGTATGTAATCCTCGACGGGGAACTATACCGTCGAGGCCTGCATACTCCATTATTGTTGTGTCTAAGCTCAGACCAAGCCGAGTATGTGCTCTCGGAAATACACGAAGGGATCAACGGACAACACATGGGGGCAAGAGCTTTGGCACTAAAGGCTCTCCGTGCAGGGTTATTTTGGCCGACCATGAAGGCCGACGCAGCAGAGCATGTTAAGATCCCTAAAGAATCTTGACACCATGTCCCTTGAAGAGCTCCCTGGAACTCTTAAAGTTCATGAGCAAGAACTTTAGCAAGATGAAAGACGTAAGAAAATGAAGTCTCTGGCTCTTAGATTTTAGAAGACAATAAAGCATCATCGTCCAAGGATTCATCTTCAAAATCAGCATCCAGAAACTTGTCCAAAGCTCTAAGTATAGAAAGTTCCTCTAATGAAGAATATGAGGAAGAATCTGATAAAGATGATGAGCTTGTTTTCATCTCAAGAAAGATCTGGAAGATGTGGAAGAACAAAAGTGGATCCAAGTGGAAGAACTCATGTAAGAAGGTGTTCAAGGAAAAGAAAGATAAATAGAAAAGCTTCATAATATGCTATGAGTGCAAGAAGCTTGGACACTTCAAATTTGAATGCCCAAGTTTAAAGAAGTCCAAGGACAAGAAGAAGTACTACAAGTCCAAAGAAAAGAAAGGCCTCATGAGCACCTGGAGGACTTGGACGACATTTCGTCTGATTAAGACGAAGAGGAAGCACACATGTGTCTGATGGTTGATACAACCTCTAAAGAATTTGAATCAGACCAAGAGGATGAGGCAAATTTTTATGACCCTGAATCTCTTAAATAGGCCTATCATGAACTATTATCAAACACGTCCAATCTTTCAAAAGCTTAGAAAAACTTGCAAAAAGATTTTTAAAAGCTATCCAAAGTTCATGTCAAACTTGAAAAAACCTTTCAAGATAAAGTAGATGTTTCTTTGGATGAGTCCACTCAGACATGTGATGTTTGTGAAACTCTTAAGGTAAAAAGTATTAGCTTTATCTAGAGAATGAGACAATCATCAAAGAAAAAACTTGTTCTATAAGAAAAATTTCAGGAGTTGGAAAACAAACTAAAATTTTTTCAAAAAAAAAAATTGAAAGAACTTAATGAACTCCAGGATTATCAAAATGAAGAAAAAAATAATCTCTAGAGAAAGTACACAAACACACAAAGATTATGAGGATCTTGAAAAGAGTAAACATAATCTTTGGGTGGAATGTGAAGAACACAAAAGATTTGTGAAATTTTTAAAGAAAAGCTTTTAAAGAATGAAGAATTTAAGGGTTAACCTCAAGATGTTGTAAAACTTCATGAGGAAATTGAAACCTTAAAGTCTACATTAGCCAAATTTGTTGATGGAATAGAAAGTCTTGACAAACTGTTAAGATGCTTGATTGAGTCTTTTTAGTTTAATATTTTTTATTCTTAGCTTATTTGACTTCTCTTAGACTTTAATTTTCTCACTTTCACTCATTTTTTGTCTTAGGAAAATAATTGGGCCTAATTGATAATTGTTGCTTATTTTCAGATTTTGTGCTTACTTGACCTACCTTCCTTTTGCAGGACCTATAAGATTCTACATAACTCCAAATGGAGCATACGAGTAGTCCCGGAAAAGATAAGGTAAAAAGATAAAATTTTTTAAAAGATAAACCTAGGCCAATTCTGTCATTTTGAGGATCATTTTAGGCTTGCAAGTTAGGACCTTTGCATTTGAGCTTTGGGCTACGAGTTGGGCTTTGATTGGTGTAATTAGCATAATTAGTTGGATTAGATAGGCCTAATCAGGACCCATCCTTTCCTACTAACTCAGTCACTATATATTAGTGTAGCTAGTTAGTTAGTTGCTTCATTTGGTACAAACAGAATTTTTAGCTTCTTGTGCAAGTTTTCATAATTAAAATTTTTTCTCTCTTTTTCTCTCAATTGATCTTCATTATTCTTTAGTTTTCTTCTTCATTTCATTTTTGTTATTCTATTTTCTGGCATAAATTTTGTGGCTCTTCCACTGATGATGATCATGGAAGGATAAACAATCAACCAATCCAAGGATCCAGTCCAAGCAAGGAGAATTTGAGTTTTGGTTTGGTATTTCAATTTTTGTGTGAATTTTCATTTTCTTCTTCAATCCTCTCTTCGATTTTCATGATTATGAATGTGTTTAAGATTGAAAACAAATTAAGTTATGGATTCATTTCCAAATTTCAAATTTTAATCACAGATTGTTTGGATGATATTTCAACCTGGTTTGTGATTTTAATTGATTTAGGAGTTAATTCGATTGAACTGCTTCTAATGACATTGAATGAGCCTTCATAATATGATCATTATCTGAAAACTATGATAATTCACATTCTTGGTTTGGTGAATTGGATTGATATTCTTGAATCTATTTTGCAACATCTTTTATCAATTCTGTCAGTTTCTACATTTTTCTTCAATTTTAGTTTGTATTTTTGCAATTTCTAAAAAACAATAGGAATACCCACAATAACGAAGAGGGGGTGAATTGGTTTAAACTTGAACTTTTAAAAATTATTTATAAAATTAGAGTTAAAGGATCTTAATCACTTTTAAACCAAGAATGATTTTAATCAATCAAATTGCTCAGCCCAAGAAATCAATAGCTCAAAACAAAACTTGTTGAATAATGATAAAATTATCAAAAACAAATGAACAAGATTACTTGAAGAGAAAGAGATAAGAAAATCAACACAAACAATTTATACTGATTCACTTCTCAAGAGAAGCTACATCCAGTTTCTTCTAATCAACACTAGATTAGAGTTCAACTATTATAAAATTTTGTTCTTACAAGTTTTACAACAATCTCTCTTTATCAACTCTAGATAAAGAATATAAATCTAAAACCCTATTAGAATCATAAAGATCAAGAACCGAAGAACACTACTCTAGAACAAACTTCAAAGAACCCTTTACAATAGCACCAAATAACAGAAATTATAAAACCGAAATTACACTCAAAGATTAAGGAGAGAAACAACCTGATGATCCAATGTATATGAATGCTTATGAATTACCAATCAGGGTTGAATTCAAAAACAAATTTTCAGAACATGCTCTCCTTTACTCTTTAGAAGTATCTTGCCCAAGAAATCATTCAATACTCATGAAGATTTAAGAGTTGGACAAGAAGTAAGTAAACCCATAAAAACACTTTAGAACTTTGTGAAGACTTGTGTGTATTCAGAAATTTTGAAGTATTTAAGTTAAGTTACAAGCCAAACCTTCTTTCTATTTATAGCAAAGTTTTGTAACAACCTGTAATCGATTAAACGCGCCCAATAATCGATTAAAACGAGCTATGTAATCGATTAAATTACCACTTAATCGATTAAAGTGTTTAAGGTTGATTTTTGGGTTTCAACACGAACAAGATAATCGATTAAACCGAGCTGTAATCGATTAACACAGTGAAGTTTTATAACAGAAGCCTCTTGTATAATCGATTACAATATTTGGTAATCGATTATGGCAGTGAGGCAAGCTTTTTCAAAATAGTCTATATAATAGATCACAAATTATGGTAATCGATTAATTTAGTGAAAACATGATTTTCAAGATAGCTTGTGTAATCGATTACAATAAATGGTAATCGATTAAAGTAGAAATATATTATATTTGAATTATACTATTTAATCGATTACAAGAAATGCGTAATCGATTAATATGTACATTAAAGCTTTTCCAATTGTAAACACAAGCCATATAATCGATTAATCTGTGATGTAATCAATTAAACTGTTCATCAAAGCTTTTCCAGTTTGAAACATGAACAAAATAATCGATTAATCCTATGGTAATCGATTAAAACAGTGAAATTACATTTTTCCAAAAACTTTACCCATTTAGATCTTTTTCGAAATAGCTTTGATTCTTTGATAAAAACTCTTAAGCATGTAAATGATTATATGTATGCAAATGCAAGGATCAACAGATTTGCTTCTCATACACTAGGATTTGGATTTCAATCTTCAAGGCATGTGAAAAGCTCAAAACACTTTTAAGTCAAAAGCTTCATTCTTCTTGTTGCTCCCCCTATATCCAACAATCTCCCCCTTTTTGGCTTTGAACATGCCATATATTGATTGACCGTGTGTTAGGTATTTGTAGTGCTTTGAAGGATGAGCAAAGATAGAATTCTTGAAGTTTGTTTGAACTTTATCAATCCTGAAAACAAATCATCCTTTTTGCCAAGAACAAGTGTTAAGAAATCTGTTGATTTAACCATTAATCATTTACTTCTTTTAGTTAGCTTTTGTAACTTAGTTTGCTCCCCCTCACTTAGTGAATTTCATCATCCATAATTTGTAAAAAAGGCAACACAAAACAGAGCATAACCGAGGGCAAAACAGAGTTAGTTTCTTAGTTTCCAATCAAATTTTTCTCCCCCTATTTGGCTTTTCAAAGACAAAAGATAGCACAAGTAAGAGAAACAAATGCAAATTCATTAATTAAAAAAAAGTACATTAATCAGATTAAAAAACATCAAAAGAAAACAGAGCAACATCAGAAAGTACAAGAAGCTTAAATTTAGTTAGGAAAATCATCAAGCACAAGCCTAGCTTCTATGCTTTCTACCCTAGATTTGATCTCCTCCAAAGCTGAGTTAGTTTCAGCTGATGTAGGGACAATAAGCCATCCATCTTTTAAATCATAAGAGATTCAAATGGACTGTAAGATGGTTGAGCAAAGCCTTCATCTTCAGCCTCTTCTTCTTCTTCATTTCAAGCAGCAGGGACTTGTTGGCCAGCCATTTGCCATCCTTGAGGAGTCTTGACCATCCCTAGCTTGGTAAGATGCTTATCTTTGATGAGGCTGTTGCTTGAGTTTGTGTTGTCAACAACCTCATTAGAAACATCAATACTAAAATAATCAATAAACCTGGAAACAAGAACAGGGTATGGAAAAGGGTAATTCATTAACCTCTTTGATTTAAGCATAATTTCTTCCAGAATAAAAATCCAATTCATCTGAATGGAATTCTTGAGACCATACACAATTTGTAGGTCATCATCAGTGCCTTGGGCATGATTGGTTGCTCTAGGAGTTAGGATGTAGGTAATTATGTAGTGAATAAGTCTGTCCTCATGGGTCATTGGACCAGTGCTTAGCCTAAGCTTCAGCCTCATTTGGGGATCAAGAAGCATCCCTCTATAGGTCTCCACCCTATTGTACCCTTCAGCTTCTTCTTCAAATTTCCTTTCACCTTCAAAGGAAATTCCAGCTACAGCTTCCCAAATCTCAGGAGTAATCTCCATGACTACTCTATTAACTTGAGACCTAAGGGTCCCATCCATAGAACCCTTAGTACAGGTGTATAACACCTTCACTAATTCGGGGTAATAGGTACCCTTCATCTCAACAAATTTTCTCAATCCCTAAGTTTCAATGAAGGTAGGGAATTGAAAACCTTCTCTAATGAACCAGTCAAGTTCAACGTATTTGGAGGAACAAATTAATTTGGTGGCATTGAACTGAAGATAGGTCATTTTGTCTCTCTCAGCAGGAAACCAGTGGTCTAACCTATTGACAGCAGGGTTAGAGGTTTCACCAGCCTTTCTTTTGGAGGTTTTGACTCTCTTAGAGGCAGACATGGCTAAAAAGGAATGAGAGACTCTCTGGGCAGAGTTTCTAAACTCAAAGAGAAGAAGAACACAACAGTGTTTAAGGAAGAAGATGAGAATGATGTGATTTCTTCCTTCAACAAAGGCTGTATTTATAGAAAATTTTAGGCTCCAAAGATTCAAAATTTGAAATTAGGAACAATTAATACGAATTAATCCACTACTATTAAGACATAGAAGATTCAAATTTGAATTAGGTGGCAGTTGGACAATTACAATTCCCAAGAAAAACTGACAGATTTTGCAGTAACTCCATGAATAATCGATTATTATCTAATGTAATCGATTGATTCGTAAGCAAAATCAGATTTATAGTAGCTATAATCGATTATTTTGACATGTAATCGATTATTTCAGTGAGATTCAGTTGAAGAACAAGATTTGTAATCGATTATTTACTCTACGTAATCGATTATTACAGACAGAATTCAAGTTTTACAAAAAATTTCAGTTAATATATTCGATTACCATTCACCGTAATCGATTATTCCAGTGAGATTTTATTTCTGAAAAGATTTTTGACCATGTGTAATCGATTAATTTGAGGCGTAATCGATTATGCCAATGAACTTTGGCTTTTTGAAATATTTTCGAAGGCCAAATAATCGATTATCTCGATGTTGTAATCGATTACATGAGTTCAAAATGCATTCTGAAAATCTTTTTAAGTGATTTTAATCGATTATTCCGATAGGTAATCGATTATTACAGAGAATTTATCAGAATGAACAGTGTATTATGCAGCACAACTTGGAATTTTGAAGCATATGTGATGATTGATCAAACAACAAGCTATTTCACATAGATAAACACATACCAATCAAGCTAGTAAAGATTAGATTCATCCAGGATACCTAGCATATTTCTAAGAGTATAGAATCTATCTCTAGCTAAAGGTTTAGCGAATATGTCAGCCAATTGATTGTGAGTATCAATGAAGTCAATTTTGACATTACCTTTTTGAATGTGATCTCTAAGGAAATGATGCCTTATCTCAATATGTTTGGTCCTGGAGTGCATTATTGGATCTTAAAAATATTGATAGCACTTGTGTTGTCACATGGCAGAGGTATTTCTTTTAATTCTACACCATAATCTTGCAATTGTTGCTTTAACCATAGACTTTGAGCACAACAACTTCCAGCAGAGATGTACTCAGCTTCAGCTGTTGACAAAGCAACACAAGATTGTTTCTTGCAATGCCATGAGATTAGTGAACTTCCTAGTAGATGACAAGTTCCACTGGTGCTTTTTCTATCCAATTTGCACCCTGCAAAATCAGAATCAGAATAACCAACAATGTTAAGTGATGCACCTTTAGGATACCAATGACCAACTTTTGGAGTTGATTTGAGATATTTGAGGATTCTTTTGACTGCAGTGAGGTGTGATTCTTTGGGATTTGCTTAATATCTTGCACACAAACACACACTCAACATAATATTGAAAATAAAGGGAATACTCACAATAACCAAGAGGGGGGTGAATTGGTTAAACCTTGGTATTTTAAAATTAATTCAAATCAGAGTTTAGGATCTTTATCAATTTCAAAACCAAGAAATCTTTTTACTCAATCAAATAGCTCAGCCCCTTGGAATCAATTTACTCAAAACAGAACTTGTTGAACAATGAATATGAGTCAAAGAATCAATGAACAATCAGAGTATTAGAGATAGAGAAACAATCACACAAGCAATTTATACTGGTTCACTTCACAACTGAAGCTACATCCAGTTTCTTCTAATCAACACTAGATTAGAGTTTCATTATTATAAATCTTGTTCTTACAAGCTTATTACAAGATCTACCATTTATCAACCCTAGATAAAGAATAGAAAATTAAAACCCTATTAGAATTCTTAGGAGCAAGAACCAGAGAACACTACTTTGTTCTTTATACTAGAGAACCCTTCTCTAGAACCAAGCAAGAAGAACCCACTTTACAATAGCAATTACAACAGAAATTCAAATACGAATTTACACACAAAGATTAAGGAGAAATACAACCTGATGATATAGTGAATGTCATGCACATGAGTTTCCAAATCAGGTTGAATAGCAAAAACGAAATCAGAACATGTTTTTCCTTATCTTTGAAAAGTTTCTTGCTCAAGATTCATTCAAAGACCCATGAATGATTTGAAAGTAGCAAGAAGCAATAGAACACAGAGAATTACTTTTAGAGAATATGGAAAGCTTGTGTATACTCAGAAATACGAATGATCAAAAGTTCTTTCACAAACCAAGCCTCCAATTCTATTTATAACAAACTCTGTAACTAACAATAATTGATTACACGCGCTAGATAATCGATTAAAACGCATATGTAATCGATTAAATTGTTACTTAATCGATTAATTTGTTCAAGAAGATTTCTGGGTTTCAACAACAAGCAAAATAATCAATTATCCCGAGCTGTAATCGATTAAACCAGAAAGCTCAGTTTCACAAAATGAACTATGTAATCGATTACTGATTTTGGTAATCGATTAAGTCAGCAGGTTAGAATTTTCAAAATGAACTATGTAATCGATTACAAATGATGGCAATCGATTAAACCAGCAAACCTTAAAAACTTTGTTCAACTACATAATCGATTACGGATGGTGGTAATCGATTAAACCATGAAGCCTTTAGAACTGATTTTAACTATGTAATCGACTACGAATTATTGTAATCGATTAAAACCTTTAACAAAGCAGTTCTAGTTTCAATCAAAGGCCAAATAATCAATTAATCCGATAGGTAATCGATTAAACTGTTTATAAAGATTTTCCAGATTTAACAAAGAACAAAATAATTGATTATAATACTTAGGTAATCGATTAAACCAGTAGAAAATCCATTTTCCAAAAACCTTTTAAACAGATTAAAACTTAACTAAAACATATAAAGCTTTGATGTTTTAGGAAAAGTCGTTTAAGCTAATAGATGAATGAATGAATGAATGCATGGATCAATCAGATTGCCTTTCTCTTACACTTGAATCATATAATAAACTTCAAGGCACTCCAAGCATGTTGAAAGCTCAAAACACATTCTTGAATCAAAATTTTTCACTCTTCATGATTCTCCTCCTATATCCAACAATCTCCCTCTTTTTTGGCTTTGAACATGCCAAATTCTTGATTGATCATGTGTTGGACATGAAGTGTTGAAGAAATCAAAATAGAAGACTTGAGCTTTTTCAAATATGAAATTATCACATCCTTTTTGCCAAGATTCAAGAACAAGTGTTAAGATATATGTTTGCATTATTCATCATTCATTACTTTGTATATCTAACTTAATTAGTTAAGATTCTTTACATAGCTCCCCCTTAAAATGACAATCCATTCAATTTTGTTTTGTGCAAAAAAATGAGCAGAAAAACGGGGAATAACAGAGTAAGATGCAGAGCATAACCAATCATCAATTTTTCTCCCCCTATTTGGCTTTTCAAAGACAAAAATGAAAATAGCACAACGGATATAAGTAAAGAAAATGTCATTCATTTGAGGGAGAACTGTAACATCCTCAAAATTATATCTTGAATTCCTATTGTGGAAGTATGATGATACTTGGATAGAAAATTTAGTTGAAGAGAAATGACCATATTGCCCTTCCCTTAAACCATAAATTACAAAAATGCCCTTAAAATAAAAATTACATAAATACTCCTGGATATTTTTGAAAAATACCAAAATGCCCCTAGATATTTTAGTTAGATATTTTAAGGAGGAAAATTACATAAATGCCCTTGGATATTTTGGAAATGACAAGAATACCCTTAGATATTTTTTACTAGATATTTTATGGTGAAAATGACAAATATACCCCTATGATGAATGATAAATTTACCATAATATCCTTCCGGCCATAAATGATCAGATACCCTTTGAGATTCTGTGGAATTTTCTCTCAATTGTAGGATGTCCAAATTTATTCAATAAAATGGTTTAGTAATTTTGATAGTCAGAAGAAGAATAAACCAATTGGATAAGGACAATCTTGTGCTTGAGGTTTGTATAGTAGAAATTGGTTATAAGTTATTGAAGATAATTTGTGGAGATCTCTAGAATTCTATTATTTCACATTATTTTAGGTGAAAGAATTCAAATTAAATTTGACTTCATACAAGGAATTACCATGTGGAAAACCAAAAGTGGGAATTAGATTTTACTTTAACATCAGAAATGATATGTAAAGGCATAAAAGGAAGAAAAACTTGTCATCCTACCCCTTAAGCTTGAAGTTCACATGTGGAATGATGTAGAAAAGGGAAAAAGATTTCTAAATAAGCTACTTGTAAAGACAAGCTTCATGAAGAAGACAAGTGGTGGACACTTGGAATATGTATACAAGATGAGAAGAAAAATCTTCTCTTATCTCCTTTGGTAGAACACTTGGATAGTTCTAGACATTATTTCAAAGATCCCAACGGTCAAAAGTTATATATGTGAGATAGGAGTATACCTTTAAAATTTTAAGGAGATCCAACGGTTAACGAATCCAGAACCACTATTTTGCTAAAACGGGTTTTGAGATAAATTCAAGAATGAAGAATGAAGAAAAACACCATTTTTCCCTAATCCTAGTTCTTCCA
>PYAF01001896.1:164050-177919 GCA_007407185.1 Glycine tomentella
TCTCCTGTCATATCTATGTAGATATGGTCTAGATCTGCCTGGCTTTAGTTGGTTGTTGATTTCATAATCTGGATCAATAAGGGCTAGATGTAGTTGAATTTGTGATTTTATTTAATTGCTTATTGTTGAACCATACATAATGCATCAAGAAATATGATCCATATCTGCTTCCGCAGTTTAGTTTGTGTTATTTTGATATTATAAGAATGGTAACACACTGGGTGCACACGGGGTGTTACAACCTACCTACAGTTTAATGCCACTAAGCTCATTTGCCCTCCCAAACACATTGACCTTACCTGGTTTACTAGAGAATGCTTTCAATTCCCTACTTTGATTGAAGCCCAGGGATTGAAGAAATTTGTTGAGATGAAAGGTACTTTTTACCCTGAATTAGTAAAGGTGTTTTACACCTGTGCTAAAGCTTCTATGGATGGGACTATCCTATCTCAAGTTAATGGAGTGGCCATGGAAATTACTCCTGAGGTCTGGCAAGAAGTTGCTGGCATTTCCTTTGTAGGTGAAAGGAAATTTGAGGAAGAGGCTGAGGGTTATAATAGAGTTGAAACCTATAAAGGAATGCTTCTTGACCCTCAAATGAGGCTGAAATTGAGGCTTAGTACTAGTCCAATGACTCATGAAGATCGACTTCTTCATTACATAATCACCTACATCTTGACTCTTAGATCCACTAATCATGCCCAAGCCAGAGATGATGACATACAACTTGTGTATGGCATGAAGAATTCCATTCAAATGAACTGGATCCTCATCATTGAGGAAACCATGCTGAAAGCCAAGAGATTGGTTAACTATCCATTTCCATATGTTGTTCTTGTGTCTAGATTCATTGATTACTTCAAGATAGATGTCACCAATGAGGTGGTTGACAACACTAGCTCAAGCAACAGTCTCATCAAAGAGAAGCATCTTAACAAGCTAGGGATGCTTAAAACTCCCTATGGATGGTAGATGGATGGACAACAAGTTCCTCCTAGTGGTGCTGAAGAACAAGAAGCTGAAGCCCCTACTCAGCCATCCTACAACCCCTTTGAATCTCTAATGATTCAGAAGATGGATGCTTTATTGTCTCTACACCATGAGCACAGGGCTGGGACAAATTCATCTATGGAGGAGATGAAATCTAGACTGGAAAAAATAGAGGCTAGGCTTGTCCTTGACGACTTTGATAAACTAGTCTAGGTTGCTTATGTTTTTAATACTTTATGTCTATTTCTGAGTATGTTATACTTTGGTTAATGTTTTACTTTTCAATGTACTATATCATCTTAATTAATATAAGCTCTGTTTTTTCTCTTGTTAATATTCTCTCTATGAACATTATTTTTGTCTTTGATAAGCCAAATAGGGGGAGAAATAGTTGTAATAATCATAGGGGGAGAAATAACTTTGTTTGTTTAAATGGGGAGAAATAATTTGTGATGTGTTTGTTTGCTCCATATCTTCAGAGAAATAATTGTAATAATCATAGGGGGAGAAATAGCTTTGCTTGTTTAAATGGGGAGAAATAATTTGTGATGTGTTTGTTTGCTCCATATCTTCATATGAACTTATACAACTCAGCGGGAGAAAATTTAAAGCAATGAATACTTAACACTTGATCACACTTGTTCTACTTAACACTTGATCACACTTGTTCTTGCAAAAGCTGATTTAATTTTTAGGATATCAAGTATAACTCTTCTATCATTCATCACTCAAAAGCAATCAAAAGTTAAACAAATGGAAAATTGATATTTGGCATGCTCAAAGCCAAAAAGAGGGAGATTGTTAAACATAGGGGGAGTTGCAAGAAGAATGAAGAAGAAGCTTGATGTTTGCTTGAAGTTATTTTTGCTTTTTACATGCCCAATCAAGTATGAAGACATTTGTAATTTGTTTAAGCTTGATTCAAGTTCATTGCTTTGTGATCCTTGCATTGCACTTGCATTTCATATAAACATGCATTCATAGTTTCATTAAAATAAGAAAGCTGATTTCAAAAGAATCTAAGTTCTCATGGTTAAGTTTTTGGAAAAATGAAAACTTACCATTTTAATCGATTACACAGTGTTTTAATTGATTAAATGCTTTTGTTCTAAATCTGGAAAATCCATGAAGAACACTTTAACCGATTACTATGAATCGTAATCGATCACACAGGCTTATTAGAAAACTATGCATTGCTGCTTTAATCGATTAGCATGAGTCGTAATCGATTACACAGGCTAAATTTGAAAATTATGCATTGCTGCTTTAATCGATTACCATGAATCATAATCGATTACACAAGCATATTAGAAAATTGTGCTTTGCTTCTTTAATCGATTACATTGCATAATAGTCGATTATTATGTTCATAAATACTTTCCAGAAAGCTGAGGAACAATTTAATCAATTATTTAGTAGCTTTAATCGATTACATTTGGCAAAATAATCGATTACACCAGCGGATTAATCGATTATTGTCAGTTAAATCAGTTTTATAAAAAGCTTGGTGATTCTGTTTTCTATAAATAGACAATGAACGATATCACTAACTCTTAAATCGTGCAGATCTCAATTTTAATAAAAAACTCCATTAATTTGATTATGAAAATGATGGTAAATTTTTCGTGATAATACAATTATCATGCAATGGAACAAATACATAAATGGATACATATGGATGTACATTTAAAACTTTACATATCACTCGCATGTCAGAACATACTCCAGTTGTATTTACAAATATTCACGTCTGGAATTACATGACCAACAAAAAGAATCAAGGGACTAACTAAGAAAGAGTTGATTAACAAAACACAACTCTTTTCCAAAAAGAATTCCAACGTTATCACGTGGGTTCGGAGGCTCCAATCAAAAAGAAGATCTCCCTCCAAGGTCACCTACTGCTGCTTATCTACTCCCACGTACGAAGGTTCGTGATCATTACAGGTACCAACCACATGGTACAATAAATACAAGGGTGAGTTTATTATATAAAATCAACAAACATCAGATAGCAGCAATAGGGAAGGAAACAATTTTACCCATCAAAATCATTAACAAAATTCCATGATTCCAATACACACTCAACAAACCAATCATCCAATGTATTTCACAACTCAAACAATCATGTATAGAATGAATCATGCACCTGACTCATCTATAACCATGCAATGTGGTACCATCTCCCGGAAATAGCCTCTCACAGGAAAACTGATTCACCGCCTATCAGGGTCACCCTGTCGTGCACTGGCCATTCTCCCACACGGTGATCAGCCAGCGTCGCTAGGGAATTCCAAACCTGATGAACCCTTAGTATTTGCGTTCTCTATCCATTGAAACCCACAGGTACGCGAGTGCCTTCATTTTATTTCCACACAAACAAATGAAGTATGAAATATAGGCATCATCAATGCATGACCCAACTAGGAACAAATCCTTCATCACAAGGGTAACCCGTCATGCACCCCCCATGTACATACATAACACACCAATGTGGGCTCATCGATGCACTGACCATGGCTAGGAACTAATCCATCCTCGCAACAGTAACCAACTGGTTATTGCATCCCACGTGTACATACACAGCCTACAACCATGAGCATTATCAATGTATGACCTGGCTAGGAACAAATCCTTCCTCGCAAGGGTAACCTGTCATACACCCCATGGGTATCCATGTATATCCACACACAATGACATTGTTCACATCAACATTATCTCTCATCAATGTCATTATCAACCTTAACATCATATCATCTCAATATCATCATCATGCATATCAATATCATCTTATTTAAACATCATCAACTACATCAACATTATCTCATTTAAACATCATCAACTACATCAATGGCATCTCAAGTTCAATATCATCAACGACATTAAAAGCAATCACATTTCACAACTATACATAATACATATGCCTGATATTCACATTGCCCAGGTCTTCAGACAACCCAAATTTCATACATTCATAATTCATCATATCACAAGACTGATATTTTTAGGAAAATTCTAAATTAAAGAGGAGGAATACAATATATAAAACACAGTCTTATGACCATTACAAAATTTAATAAAGAATTAAATAGGAGAACGCATTATAAAATTTTGGGCAGAGTCTCCTCTGTAATTAAGACTTTTCCCAAAAATCCAATCATTACAACAACAATATCATTTACAGTTATATCCATCAACAAGCCAACTCATCGCATCCCATTAGTTAAAAACAGTTTTTCTTGAAAACGAGCACACACAGGAACAAATACACATCAATCATAAATACATCGCATCCCATTAATTAAAAACATAGTTTTTCTTGAAAACCAGCACACAGCAGGGACATGCAGTTATCTTCATAGTTGGACTCCCTGGCTCCCAACTATGGTATCTAAACTATCGCCAAAATAATAAACTCCCCTTACCTATTTAGGGGTTCTTCTTGTTACAGTTTAGTGGTGTTGTTTCGTGATCCTTCGAATACGCGTGCTTGTTTGAACGCAGAGCTCTATATACCAAATTGAAGATAACTTAGTATAGATTTCAAATACAAACTTAACATTAACATTCGGGGTCAAATACCCACTTAAATTTAAAAAGAGGCTAAAATGGTGTTTTGGGTGTCCACATCAAAAGACATCATTTTGAAATTCTGATAACACCAATGTAACCAGGGTTCAACAAGGATTACACAAATGACATCAGTTTCATAAAAAGGAGACTTTTACAACATCTCATTTTCAAAGGGTTTTCAAAGGAAGTATAAAAACAACCAATAACAGTACCCGAATCATAAGAGATATCAAGAGAGGCTTAAACTAGCTAGAAGAAGACAAAGGAAACCATGGTTACCTCAAAGAAACCAAGAAAGGAGGATTGGAGGCTCCGTTCTCTACCGAATCCTCGAGTTGAGTTTTGAAGATTCCATTCCGAATAAAGTGTTCCTTTTCGTGCGGTGGTCCAACAACAAGCAACGACGACCCGTGGTGGTTGATGGTTGGGGAGCTTGGAAGCTGTTTGGGGGAAGAAAAACCTCCATTTTTTGAGTTTGGACGTTGCTGGTACTATTTATCACCGCCTTGACTCACCCAGGCAAGCAAAAGTGCCTGCAAACTCTGGGTATTATTTGGACAATCCCAACGGGAAAAAGTTACATACATGGGTTAGGAACCCACCTTTAAAATTTGAAGGAGATCCAACGATTAACCAATCCAGAATCGTGATTTTACTAAAATAGGTTTCAGGTCAAATTCGGAATCACTCAATTACAACGCATCTCAGCCAAACTCCACATAACTTGACATCTATACCAAGCAATTTCACATGGATAATTCACATAACATTGCAACTAATATAAACTAATCAAATAATCAAATAACACAAGAAATACATTAAACATCTATTTTAAGTTATCGAAATTTTAGGGTCTAAATACAACTTATCCAAAAGACACTAAGCTTTCTAAGAGTTCAAGAGACTGATTTCTGAGTGGAAAATCACATCTTGTGAAGATCAAGATTTCTGAGTTCTTCTGTGAAGATGTGTTAAAGAAAATAAGTTTTCAAGATATTGATTCTAAGCATTAGAATTCATACAACCTTGGATGTGTGGTAATTCCAATTCATTTTCATTCATTCATACATGAAGGATCACAGGTTATGTCTATCTTGAATCTTTCTTTTTAAGAGTTTGTGATATTAGTATTCATTTGTGATAAATCAATTTGATTCTATTAGGCTTTCTAGAGTAGGGTTCTTTAGGTGAAAGATCTGAGTAGTGTTCTCAGAGTCTTAGTGACTTGTCTTCTAATAGGGTTTTAGAATTCAGATTATTTATCTAGGATTGATAAAGATAATCACTTGTAAATTGCTTGTAAAGAATATTTTGATTTAGTGAAAACTCTGACCTAGTGTTTGTTGGAAGACACTGGATGTAGCCTCCAAGTTTGTGAGGTGAACCTGTATAAATTGCTGAGTCTCTTATTCTAATTTTGTATATCTCTCATTGCTTGTATTTGGGTAATCAAGATATAATCAACAATACAAAGTTTCTGGCATTACTTGCATAACAAGATTGATCTTGGTTGAAAGAAAAGTTCTGGTTTGAAAAAGGTTTTTAAGTGATACGATCTAGATTTCAAATTCTGCAAATAGTTTCAAGTAAATTTTTAAATACATGTTTTAAACCAATTCGCCCCCCTCTTGGTTTATTTGAAGAGTTTTCATTGTAGTTTCATTTATATCCCAACTTAATAATCTAATAAATAAAGATAAGACAAAAAGAGAAGAACTAAAAGCTATAGATATGAAAGAAATTTACAATAGATTTAGACCAAACGACCAAGTAACTATAAAAGATTTACAAGAAATAAAATCTCTTAAGAACGAAGTTAAATAATTAAAACAAAATGATATAGAACTAAAGCAAAATGGTATAGCTTTAGAATATAGGATATTGGAATTAGAAGGAAAAAAATTTATAAGAACTCAAGAAAACTCCCCAAGTACTTCTAAAATTCATGAAGAAAAGAATAATGAAGAAAATATTTTTATCAACCTATTAAGTCTAATTATTACTCATAAATGACATTGTGAAATAATACTAGTTATTAAAGAAGAAACATTTAATTTGATAGCATTAATAGATTCAGATGCAAATATAAATTGTGTACAAGAATGATTAATACATACTAAATACTATGAAAAATGTATAGAAAAAATATCTAATGCAAATAGAACTAAGACGAATATTCAGTATAACTTATTGAAAGCAAAAATTTGTAAGGGAACAATATGTACAATACTTCTTTTGTCTTAATAAAAAATATGAATTGTGAAATAATACTTGGAACACCATTTTTAGCTTTATTGTATCATTTTCAAGTTAATGAAACATGATTAATAACTGAAGTCTTAGGACAACAAGTGTTCTTTGACTTCATAAAGCCACCTAGGCAAAGAGAATTGCATATGTTAAAAACATCATCAATAAGTCTTGCCGAAAATAGAATAAAACATATAAATATGTTAAATCGGGAAATTCAATTTAAAAGAATTGAAGAACAATTAAATAGTAGGAATATAAAGGAGAAGAAAAATCAATTAATAGAAAAATAAAACAAGAAATTTGTGAAACTAACCCAATAGTCTTTTGGCATAGAAAGAAGTATGAAATATCTTTACCTTATATTGATAATTTTAATGAAAAAGATATAACCAAAAAAGCTAGATCCATTCAAATGAATCAACAATACTTAGAATATTGTAAAAAAGAAATTAATGAATATCTTAATAAAGGATTAATCAGACCATCCAAATCCCCTTGGAAATGTTCAGGATTTTATGTTATGAAAGCCCCTGAGATTGAAAGAGGAGCTCCAAGATTGGTAATTAACTATAAACATCTTAATAAAGTTTTAAAATGGATTAGTTATCCTTTACCTAATAAAAATGACTTAATTAAAAGATTAAATAATTCTTTAATATTCTCTAAATTTGAAATGAAATCTGGATATTATCAAATTTCAGTCAGGAAGGAAGATAAATATAAAACAACTTTTGTAGTACCTTTTGGGCATTATGAATAGAATGTAATGCCTCAAGGATTAAAAAATGCTACAAGTGAGTATCAAAATATAATGAATGATATATTTTATAAATATTCAGACTTTACAATAGTGTATTTAGATGATATTTTAGTTTATTCAAAAACTATCAATCAACACACACAAAACATTTAGAAAAAATTATTGAGATTATAAAAGAAAATGGATTGGTAGTATCAGAAAGGAAAATAAAAATATTTGAAACAAAAATAAGATTTTTAGGATATGAAATATATCAAGGAACAATTATGCCTATACAAAGACCAATAGAATTTACAGAAAAATTCCCATATGAGATAAAAGACAAAAAACAATTGCAAAGATTTTTAGGTTGATATTATATGTAATAAAAGCACCAAAAGAATGGATAATGGAAGATGTAATAGAAGCACCAAAAGTATATAATACTCAAATAAGAGAAATTATTCAAGAAGGTTCTGATATAAGGTTAAGAATGAATAGATCACGGTCTCTATGAATAAATCAACCTCAAAGGATTTGTAAAGGACAACCCTCAAGACATTATGTTAGTGGAACTACAATAGATTTAGATCTAACAAGATTAGATAATAGCAACCCTAAGATATCTATTCCTATATATCAAGAAACTGAGGCATCTCCTCAATATTTCCCTACTAGATCACAAGTATTAAATACTTTAACTAAAGACATATTTCTTTTTCAAATTGATAAAGAGTGGATTAAAACAGACTTTTTAGGAGAAATAATAAAGATCTTAGAAAATGTTTTTTTTTTTTTATAAATATAGCCAGGAAGAAAGAGATAAAATTAGAAAAGATTATCATCAATATCTAGAAGAGAAAGAAATTAATATATTATATATATATATATATATATATATATTTTGATTGGTTCTTTAATAAGAAAGAAAAATCAATAAATCTTGTTACCAAAAATACTACTAAATGGAAAACCAGAAGATAAGATAATAGAATTAGAATATCCTCCGCAGAAAGGAGTCAAATTACAATTGGCCAAAAACTTAGAAATAGAGGCGTCACCCTTCAAAGATATTATATAAGAAAACAAGAATATAGAAATAAAAGATATTAAGAAGATATATCATCAATTAAATTACTTTAACCTTATGTTAAATACTATGTCAATACATTTAGACTAGAAAATCAATCTAATGAAGGTAGCACTTCAGGTACTAAACCATTAATGAAACCCATGGATAAACCTATATATAAAACAATGAACGTACCTCAGAAAGATTTAGATTCAATAAAACTAGGAAACCAAATAGAAAATAAAATAGAAGAAATTAGGAGGAATCTAGAAAAATTAAGTATAGAAAAATTTATAGTTAATACATTACAAGAAGAAGACTTAGAGATAAATAAATTACGAAGAAATCCAAATCCTTATCCTAAACTTAGAAATTATTATTCAAGACCATCACCAGCTAATGTTCAATATGAGTAATGTGGAGACTTTCGTCAAAATTTTTTCTCTAGAACAGAAATAACGGAATGAAATCTAGATGGAATGAGTGAACATCAAATCTTAGATTTAACTTGTCAAATGTCCATGGCTGCAACAGCCTATAAAACAAAAGGAGTATCTAATAAAAATACTGCTATAGCTATAATACAAGGATTCGTCGGACAATTAAAAGGATGGTGGGATAATCTTTGTACAGAAAATGATAGAAACATTATATTAAATAGTATAAAATCTGAAACTCAAGAACAAGATGCAGTATCTACCCTTATTTATTCTATAATTCAAAATTTTATAGGAGACCCAAGCCAACCAATTAACTAATTTATATTGTCCAACCATGTCAGATTATAGATGGTATAAAGATACATTTTTATCTAAAGTAACCTTGCAAGATGGTTTTGTAGGATTCTGGAAAGAAAAATTTATAGCTGATTTACCAAAATTATTTTCCAAAAAGGTTAGAATAAACTTAGAAAGACATTTTAGAAAACATGTAGCCTATGCTAATTTAACTTATGGGCAAATCCACAACATTATAGTAGAAATAGGCATACAAGTATGTACTAATTTTCAATTACAAAATAAAATGAGAAAAGAAAACATGACAAATAAAAAAAGTTAGGAACGTTTTGTCATCAATATGGTATAGAGGTAATTAGAGCCCCAACACTCAACATAAAAGGAAATATAAGAAACCTATAAAGGAATATAAGTATCCATCTAAGAGAAAATTTTATAGAAATCGATTTAAAAACTCAAGAATATCAATAAGATAAAAAAACCCTATAAAAAGTCTTATAAAAAACCATATAAATCTTATAAAAAGAAAAACACATGTTGGAAATGTGGAAAAATAGGACACTTTGCTAATAAATGTACAACTCAACAAAAAAAGTAATGAATTGATATAAATGATGAAATCAAACAAAAATTGATGAAAATTGTAATAAAATATGAACAAGAAGATTCTTCCTCAGAAACAGATCAATCTGAAGAAGAAGAAGAAGTAATATATCAAGTAGGAACGGAGATTAGTAGTAATGGACTGACGATATAGCAGCTCCTTTCGTTTTACAAAAAGATGTTAAAAATCTGGTTTCAAAACATATTTTTGCCAGATGGCAAGAATTACTATCATGTTTTGATTTTGATATTGAGCATATTAAAGGAGAAAAGAATTTCCTTCCAGGGTTTTTAATAAGAGAATTTTTACAGGGTTCAACATGACCTCAAAACCCAATACAAAGGCTATCGAGATCAATATGGACCCCCACTGGGGACAAATAACAATGAAAAGCAATACAGCCACTAGCTAATACTGGAAACTCTAGTTTACTTACCAACCCCAATATTAGGCCCAATATTCCATCCAATACTGTTAAACTCTAACAAATATACTCCTTTATCTTATATTAACACCCTTGTCGGAGCAAGAGATTTTGGCAGATTAAATAACCAAAACACTTTCCAAACCAATACAGAAGAAGATACTGAATATGTTTCTACCACCTGTAAAAACGGTACCACCTGTAGATTTAGCTTTAAAACTCTTTCCCCAAGATGTTCATTACCCCATGGTAGATGAACATAAAACCCGTTTATTTTATGAGTTTATATTGGTAGATACAGATTCAATAGAAATCCATCATAACAAAGATGCAAATGGCATAGTCCAATATTCAAAATTCAAGATCCTTAAAGTATTATCTGATATTGATTAGGCACAACCCTTATATTCTTCAAAACCTTTTTTCCGAAAGCTTTACTCCAACAGGCTATACCTATTATGATTATATTGATGCATGGAATAAAATTTTATATTTAAAACCAAATAAGGACTCATGGTTTATTTGGTTCAAGAAAGGAATTTCATTAAAATTTAAAAAATGGTTTATAAGATGGTTCCTAAATTTTGGACCAATGAAGACTTTGTTTCCCCAAGCAGTTCAAGACCTGTATGAATTTTTCAAAAAGAAAACCACCTTTGTGGAAGGATACAGGTTAATCTCCTTTGTAGCTTCTCAAGGCATTACGTGGATAATGTGGACTTACAAATATTCAAGATTAGATGATGTCACTAATATCTCTATGTTATCAAGACAAATTAAAGTTAAACGGTGGAAGAAATTTGATATTTCATTAATCAGTAAAGAAAGATTAATTCAATGGGTGCAAAACAGTAAAGTTCCAACAACAAGATCCTCTTTGGATGAGCAAGCAGATAAAGAAGCATTATTCTTAGCACAAAAAAGTCAAATAATGGCCGAACTTGCCACAACTACTTCCCAAGATGAATTCGAAGAACGCTTACAAAGGATGAGATCAATAAATTCTCAAAATCCAAAAATAATTAAAGACGAACGAATCAGTTTTAGCACTAATCCCTTCCAAAAGAATAGGATATGCTGGATTATTTTACCAGAGAAGAATTTTCGGGATAAAAAGAAGGACAATATTCAAAACGCTTAGCCAATCAAGAGTGTCGACAAGAGGAGTGAAGGTGTCGGCAGGATAATAAAGATGTAAAAAGTTAGTCTATTATTCTGGCCAGTTGTAAATTTTTGGCCTTTCTAATCTTTGTACTGTTGTGTTATCTTTTAGTAAACTGGTGTGAAACCTGGAACTAAAATCCGTAGTCTTGTAAGTCTATAAATAGATGTACATTACTGAATAAAATTATCAGTTGTTTGAACCAACTAAAGCTTCTTTAAAAAATTTCTATACATATACATATATATATATATATATATAATTATTAATATTAACATAAATAATAAGTTAGATATGTCTGTTTGTCTATTTACGCTTGTTGGCCTAATTAGGCCTATAGGCTTATTTAGAGGGCAACTTGCAGTGGTTGCTGTTATATATATATATATATATATATATATATATATATATTATTAGTATTAACATAAATAATAAGCTAGATATGTTTGCTTGTCTATTTAGGTTTGTTGGCTTAATTAGGCTTATAGACTTATTTAGACGGCAACTTGTGATGATTGCTGTTAAATATATATAGTTTATATATAGTTATTATATATATATATATATATATATATTTTATATTTAATATATATATATATAATAACTATATATATATTTATTACTATTAACATAAATAATAAGCTAGATATGTTTGTTTGTGTATTTAGGCTTCTCGGTCTAATTAGGTCTATATGCTTATTGACTTGTCTATGGGTCTTTTATAAGTAGGTTTTCAGGTCAAATCATACTTAAACAGGTTAGGTCAAGGTCTACAAATTAGTTTGTGATATGTAAATAGGTCAAAATCAAGCTTGATAATTATAATGCAGGCGAGGCTCAAACTTGACAAAGCCTAGCTTGATCTAGCATGTTTTCACCCCTAACACTAAGTCAACCTCGAAACATAATCTTAATATTATCTTACTGATAAAAATGTTATGTACTGACATTGAAAAAAAATAATACAAAGTCATTCAATCACAAATTATCATGTATGATAAGTTTTATTGACTTTTAAAATAATCATCTTAAAGTAATTCAAATATTGATTTATAATTGAATGACACTTTCGATGCATAGCATTAAACTCTATCTTATTTCTCTCATTTGAATATGATATCAATTGTAACACCCCGTGTGCACCCGGCGTATTAACATTGTCATTGTATCAGAATAGCGCAACAAACCTCAGCATAAACCAACATTGGAATCTTAAACAAAACATCAACTATATTATATACATATATGGTGAACCTGTTTAATATACAGAGTACATGCTTTTTCATACTGTATCATATACAAAGTTTTCAAAACTATACAAGCTATTCCTAGGTATCAGAATACAGACAAAATACAAAACGTGAGCCAACAAGCTCGAATATCTATGCCTAGGGTGCTGATCACAATCTATCCCGTCTCAGGCCTCTTGCCTTGGGATTTCTCTGCTACCCCTGTATCAGTTCCTGCAACATAAGCCCCAAACAGGGTGAAATAATGATCTCAGCAAGCTCAGGGTTCTTGGAGATCATCTCCTTTACCCTGATTCAATGTTATAGAGATAATATAATAATTTAGTCTAACCATGGTCATTCTAATCATGCCATATTCACATGTAACTAAGTACCATGCACGTAACCGTTATAGTAAATTCCTGAGGAGGATCATCCATTGAAGGGCTCTCCACTCACTCAGGACTATCACACACACATGTTGCCTGAGGAGGATCATCCATTTAAGGGCTCTCCACTCAACTCAGGTCTTAATTAAACATTCTACTGGCCAGAGAACTAGCATATAATCATTACACATACCAATCATAACTAATATCAAGCCTCACACCCTCATAGGGTTCAACTACAATTAATCACCATCATGCCATTACATACATATTTCCAACTAACAATATCATGCAATAATCAGAGACATGGCATATCAGACCATCACCCTCTTGGGTGTGGTGAACGAAGAAAGGAAAACAAGTCCCAAGAACAATGAGCTTACCTGGTATCAGCTCAATACCGGTTCTTCCGGTCTCGTGGTGACTACCACCAACAGTCTGACTCTCACGCCCTACATTAGGCATGAATCAAAGCATCAATAACGGTTTTTCAACCGTTTATATGAAAGGAAATATTCTTCCTTCCTTTATCAATACATGTCTTCTAACTTAAGGTTAATATTAGCCCAGCTTCTACTAGGCCATCCATTGGCTCTCAATTGTCTGCCTCAGGTTAACTAAGGCTTCAGAGTTTCTTTAAAACTCTGTACAACTCAATGTCAGGCTTAATCACAGTCAAGAACTAACATTGATTCAA